>CAIGRT010069701.1:0-20410 GCA_903798405.1 Fraxinus platypoda | reverse complement strand
GTTGTAGCCAGATGAGTTAGCTTTCCAACGCATTTTGAATCGTCTCAATCGAACATCGGAATACAAAGTTATGATAAAAACACTGAAGGAAGGTGCAACTGCCTGTTTAAAACAAGTAATTCCGTTACATAATCCGTTAAAACAACAAATTCCGTTAGTTTTTCCGTTAAACCAACAAATTCTGTTAAATAGACACTTTTTATATATAGAAAGATAATTAGACTGTTTATAAATTCGAGCTATACCGGTTTAATTTAGCCGAAAAAAATTGGAAAATTAGTAAATTTAGACTTTGACAAATGAGTAATGACTAAAGCTAAAATACGGCCCAGTTAATCCGGTTCCCCGGCCCAGTCCATTCGGTTCCATCTCTACCCAGAGCTAAATCGATGGCACCAGACCCTTTAGGCCTCTCTTAGCCGTGAAGGACGTGTTTATGCTCGAATACTTGTAATAGCAGGCGTTCCACCCCTGTACTAAGATGACATCGTCAAAGTCCAGCCGGAGAAGCAGACGCCGCCGGGACTATTCAGGTTCGGATTCTGCATCCGACTCAACTTTGGAGTCGGATAGAAACCAACGCAGGAGCCGGAGTGGAAATCGCAGCAGTAGCCGACGATTAGACTCCGATGATTCTGAAAGTGACACCCATGAGCGATCGAGGAAGAATAGCAAGAGGAAGATTACAGAGGAAGAAATTTCTGAATACCTAGCTAAAAAGGCTCAGAAAAAGGTATTGTGATTCTCCTTTATACTTCCCCCAAATTTGTTTATGCCTTTTCAGTGAATTCCGTATAGTGTTTTTCTGCATTTTAACTAATTGGTTACCTTGTTAGGCTATGAAAGTCGCCAAGAAGTTGAAGTCGCAAACAGTGTCTGGATATTCCAACGATTCAAATCCCTTTGGCGATTCTAACCTTAATGAGAGGTGAGTTCATCTTGTCCCTCTAGTTGCAATTTTTCCTTGTACCACATGCACGGCTTTTCTCAAGCCTTGATCTCTATGTTACTGACGAGTAACCTTATCTGAAGATGTGAATACAATTTCAATTTCATCAGGTAGCAGTTTTGTTTATTCGGTCATGCAGTTAATTGATTTTTGGGAAATTCTGTAATCATTGTTTTATTAAACGGACCCATTAGGCTATCTAAAGCAACTGTAGCCTTTTCTGTTAGTGTCAACCCTTTGGATGGTCGGTATCTACTGTCGAGGACTGAACAGAGTGAATGTTCACTTGCCGCAATCCTTGATGGTGGTGTGATTCCTGGCCTTGCGACACTTAGATGGTCATGCAGTAAGGCGTTCAAGATTTATTTGACAGACTCTGTGCTGTGTTACTGTGCAAGGTTAACATCAGGGGTAATGCTTACATGGAGGAATGTTTAATGGTTATCCTTGTTGGTAAAGCATGTTTCCTAATGTAAATTGATTTTTAGCTGGTTGTGCAAGTGATTGTTGGGTAATGCACAATAACTTCCTAGTAGTAGTGTAGAGTTCAGTTGTGATGGCTGCCGCGTTCTCAGATTAGTTAGCAGTATTCTTAGGGAATTCATTTTATGGACTTAGGTTAGATTGTATGTTGGTGGTCAGTACGGATCTTATGCAATTTCTGATGTGGAATATGGTCATCCAAACTTTGTCTGTGTTGACTGGTCTTCAGATGGAAGACATTCAGGACGGTCTGAGTGGTTGACCTATTGCTTGCTTGCTTGCTTTGTCAGGTTGTCTGCCTACTCTTTGGCAGACGGTATCCTTCCCTAAGTTTGTTGCCTTCTGGATTGCTGGACCTAAGCTAGTCTGGCCATGTCATCTGGTTGATGTTAACGTGTTGTCCAGGTCCGATGGGACCTTTCCACCCTCTCCGTCAAATATTGAATAGTTCATTGGAAATGTTCTGCAAATATCTCTTTCCTTGTCTACCTTTGTGCTCCTCTCTAATCTAAATGTTTGATGCTTAAGTAAAAGATGCATTGTTCTTAGCCTTGAGCGTTTTCACAAATTTGAAATATATGAATGACAGATTTGTCTGGCGGAAGAAGATAGAGCGTGATATAACTCAGGGCTTGCCTCTGGACGATTTTTCTATGAAAGCTGAGAAGAAGAGGCAGAGGGAAAGAATGGTACCTGTTCCATGCCAGTTTTGTACTATGTTTTTTGGTTTTATCATGACCTTATAGTAATATAGTAATATGAAACATGCTATTTAAATTGTGTGAGTCATCTTCCTCTTTTTCACGCTCTCCATTGCTATCTTTTCTTGTGGCCTTTCTAGATTTTTCATGACTGGAGAATGTGTCAGGCTATAATGATATAATTCATATACTCTCAAAATGAAGCAATGACTTCTGCCTCGAATAAGATTCTAAAGGGACATGGAAAGTTAAAAATCGATATATCTCAGCTAAGAGAAAATTGCATTAGAGGAGTTAAGGTTTACTGTATATTCCCGTGGAAGATGTCAATGAGCTGTCTAGTATATACATCAGCACAAGCATGGTACAGAACATCACGATAACATTTTTTCTTAATTCCTCTCACATGTTGAACTGTCCATTGTACTCTAATCATCAAGAAGTAATGATACTTTATTGAATCATATATATATATAGTTACTTTTTCCCCTCTTTTCCTTGTTGCGGTCGTGATCACATGGGTTTTACTCTTGGATTTTGTTTTAGAAATTAACATGTTGTGGAACTTCCTTCTGAGTCCTTGTATCAACTTATGCTCTTTTTTCTCCAACTATCGATGGTTTTCGGGTCTTAATGGTCTATTTAACTGAAAAGTGAAAGGATAATTTATTTATTGATTTTATACTCTTCGTAATTGCATGCCTCACTGCCTCGTACAATATTGATTTCCATGCGATCTTAAATACCGGTTTATCCCCTTGATAACATTGTATTGTGGTTCAGGTGCATTCTTCACTTAGAATATATTTATTTAAACTTTTTGTATTGAACGTAGGCCGAGATTGAGAAAGTGAAAAAGAGAAGGGAGGAAAGAGCTCTTGAGAAAGCACGACACGAGGAAGAGATGGTAGGATTTGATTGCATCTTTCGTGAAAACATGTTTTTCTTGTTATTTTCTGTGGATTTTTTGCTGTATTGTTGCAGATTTTTTCATTTACCTCTGTTACTCATACACCAAAGTTCAAATCCCAATGACCTTCAAATTGCAGGCATTGTTAGCAAGAGAGCGTGCTCGGGCTGAGTTCCAAGACTGGGAGAAGAAAGAAGAAGAGGTAGAGTGTTTGCTGGTTTCAGTGTTCTGTTACTTTTGTTTCTCTTGATGTACTACTTGGGAAACTGTGCTCTATTAATTTTCTAAAATTTACTTTCTGCTGACATGCTAACACATGTTATTTACAGTTCCATTTTGATCAAAGCAAAGTTAGGTCAGAGATCCGGTTACGTGAAGGTCGTACGAAGCCGATTGACGTACTCATTAAACATGTTGATCCTTCACATGAATTTGATATAGAAATAAATGAACCATACATGGTCTTCAAGGTAAACATTTCTTGTGTTACTCAATTTTTTTGTTTTTCCTGTCTTTGTTCCTTTTTCATGCTACATGAGAGGAGAACACTGAGAAAGCTTGTGAACATCTCTCTTAATATGAGCCTGTTAATTATGACGGTTCAAAAGTCAAAACATTACGATCCTAGTATGTTTAAGTGTTAGTGCACCCGTGAGTCTCTGAGGATTTTTATATCAAGCAAAAAGTATGCAAATTAAAAGGAAAACAACTGAACTTTTCAAGTATATCGTTCATTTATAGTAGTTTGAAGCTTCATGCAATCACTGGGTCTATCACTATTCTCTTGACACCATATTGACATTTGACCATGATGTGCTTTATAAGGGTTTGAATGTAAATGAAATGGAGGAGCTTCATGAGGACATAAAGATGCACCTTGATTTGGACAGTGAAACTCCGACGCGTGTACAGTACTGGGAGGTATTATATTCTCTGTTTACTTATACAGTATGATATATACAATCTTGGTAGATCTTACGTCTTCTTTATACTTGTATAACACATCTTTTCGTTTCATATGAAGCATTGTGACATTTATTGCAATGCAATATTGTCTTCATTTTTGCTTATTTCTTGATTACTCAATACATCTCCTATATTGTATTCAATCTTGCAACACTGCTTCAATAAAGACTCTCAGATGTTTGACAATATTAACGATTAGTTCTGGTATTTCATAGCAGTGAGAACTTCAACATGTTTATTTTTCTCATACGTATTCTTTGTTTGTTCTTCAGCAATTCCTTGCAATTAGCTAGAAATGCAATTCATCATGGTATGGAAAAAATCTAAAAAACATTTGGAGGTTTCACAAGGGTCTTTTCAGAGTCATATGTGCCTGCTTGCGAGTTTAAAAACATTACACAACACAAGATACTGTGTGAGGGTCAATCATATTTCATATTTTGATTTCTGTTTTACAATATTTAATATATTTTAGGTTACAGATAGTTGACCTGTCCTACAAAATGAAATTCTGGGCTTCCATATTTCACTCCTGTTTGTTTGCTGAAATTTTCTAGATACTGACTTCTGTGATTTTATTTCTCACATTAAACATAGTGTACATGCACCTTAATATTGCATATTTACCCTTTACGGCCATAAATGTCGGACAAAGTAACTCTGTTCATGCTAATAATGTTGGCGCCAGAGTAATGTTAACACTTAACAAGGATTTCCCTTACATATATAAGTGTACTGACTCTAGAGGCCAAGCTCGTCTCTACAATTTCTTTTCCTTTCCACAACCTTTCAAGTGGGATGACAGGAGTCCTTTGTGTTCACCCCTCATTCCTGCTTGGTCATTGCCGAGCATCTGCTGCATGACTTGCTCATGTCAATTCCTGTTCACCCCTCATTCCTGCTTAATCTCTTCAATGCTATATTGATTGCTATATCTCATTTTTTGTCCGATACAACTACTATCGAAGTATTTAACCATTTGAAGTACCCCTTTTTATGCTCTTCCATTTCGTCTTTGTGCATATATATGATTCCACTGCTGGGAATGGTATTATCCAGTTTATGTTTTGTAAAGAATTGTTGTTCAGTATCATGGCGAATCTCATATTTTTATTCATCCTTTCCCTTGTCTCATGGATGCATTTGCATTTGGGAAACATAAGGATAGGGCTTCCATACAATATTATTTGGCGAGATGATTTCAATTTTTTACTCTTTAGTGGGGTTGGTTTCAAATAAATTGTGATGCATATGGAATTTGACAGGCGCTGCTGGTAGTTTCTGATTGGGAACTAGCTGAAGCTAGAAAAAAAGATGCATTAGAACGTGCAAGAGTGCGTGGAGAGCAACTACCTCAGGAGTTGATTGCTGAAGAAAGGGGTTTGCACGCGAGTGTGGAAGCTGACGTGAAGAAGCTTTTACATGGAAAAACCTATGATGAACTGCAAGCACTGCAATTCCAGATTGAGTCGCAAATGAGATCAGGGACTGCTAAGGTTGTCGAGTATTGGGAAGCCATTCTTAAACGTCTCCATATATACAAAGCAAAGGTACTTCGACATTACCTCTTGAGTCTCTGGCATTTGCTGCAGGACTCCGAAATAGCTTTATCAGTTCATCTATGTTACTGTAGGCTTGTCTGAAGGAAATTCATGCCAAAACGCTGCGGAAGCATTTGGAGTTCCTACAGAAGCCGTCAGAGGAGGACAAAGATACGAAGATGGAACAGAATACCAGTCTTGAAGAGGAGGATTCTTATCAGGATGCAATGGGTAAGGCTAATGCCAAATTCTCAATTTGCCTGAATATTCAATAGTAAACTGACAGTTCTTTCATGTATAGGTGATGATGCTCTTTCTCCTGAACCCATAATGGATGAAGAGTCCCAGGAGGAAGAAGCAGTGGCAGGATCTTACTCACCGCAACTGTTACACGGTGAAGAAGATGAAGATGCACTTGACCCTGAAGAGGACAGGGTTATGCTGGTATATCTATCTTTAAAGCCCTTTCACCTGCTATGTATGCTCTTTTTGGATTTCTGCATTAAACTATAAATTACGGAGTAAAATGTTTTCACTTGTTTGGTTGCAAGGTAATAAGTAAAGTAAGAAGAAAAATGAACTGATGCAATCAGTGAGGAAAAATATTATACTCCCTCTGTCCCATAAAAACAGTCGTGTCTTTCTTTTTTGTCAGTCCCAAATTAAAGTCATGTTTCTTATTTCAGAGTATAGTTAATATGTTAGTTTTCTAATATGCTCTTATTTAATGTTCTTTGTTATCATGAATATAAACCATTCAATTATTCAATTGTAGTTGGAACAATAAATTAAAAACCAAAAAAACATTTCATCTTCCATGACATTTATTCATTTGTATTTGTATTGGATGGTTTTGGAATGTTAATTACCTTGATTCTTAAACAATTACTAGTACCATGAATAGTTTAATTGCCTTGAATATTGCACGCATAATTTAATTACATTGAATATTGATTACATTAATGTAGGGGTATATTAGGAAAAATGATGGTAAAATTTATTATTTAAACTATATTTTCTTAATATGTGTGAAAAAAGAAATATGACTATCTTCATGAGACGGAGGGAGTAATTTTTAAGGAAACGTGTTTGCTAGCATAAAACTTGAAAGTGAGGAAATGGGGTAAAAAAAACTGCCTACAATTTGATTGGGTTAACTCACAACTCTCCTCCCTCTCCCCAATAGGATCCACAGAGATATTCACACATATCCCATTATCAAATACGCTTGTTTTTCCTGCGCAACTATGTAAGATGAATATTCAATTGACTTTGAAGAGGACATGATCATACTTATGATGCTAGCTTAAAACCGCTTTCAATTGCCATTCATGCTGTTTTTAGATTTCTGATTGAGGGTATGTAAAATGTTTTCACTTGGCGGTGAAATCAACGAGGAAGATTTGTGTTGTTTTAGTGGAAACACATTTTCTTGCTAAAAGGCGAGACCACATTGATTTCAGACATGTGCACGCATATCCTATTATCAGTTGGACTTGGTTTTCTTCCCAGTTTTTCCTGGGCAATCGAACAAGATGTGCATTTTAATTTGCATTGGTTTCAATTTCATTTTTCCTTCTATTTTTTTACCTTGCCAATGCTAAGATACAATCAGAATGTTACTGGATAGAATGAACCTAATATCTTTTCATGTAAAAAGTATATTAAGATGGGCATGCCTTTGTATGTATGAACTAAACAACATACATGTACACATGTATTACACAGGAGAGGAAACGTATGGCTGTATTGGAAGAACGCCGAGTTCAAGAACTGGCTTCAAGGCCAACTCCTGAAGATAACTTTGAGAAGACGGCTATTAAAGCCATGGGAACCATGGAGGAAGGTGATGCCGTATTTGGTTCAACTGATGAAGTTAACCTTGATTCCCAGGTAGATGCATTAGCCTGTTGTATTGCATTCCCTATGTTACGTTGACGAATAAAGAATTTCTTCAATTATGTTTGACACGTTTAAAAGTACACTAATATGCTTGTGGATACAGGTGTACTGGTGGCATGATAAATATCGACCAAGAAAGCCCAAATATTTTAATCGTGTTCACACTGGTTATGAGTGGAACAAATACAATCAAACTCATTACGATCATGACAACCCGCCCCCCAAGATTGTGCAGGGATACAAATTCAATATCTTTTATCCAGATCTTGTTGATAAATCCAAAGCTCCTAATTACACCATAGAGAAGGATGGAGATAGTGCTGAGACTTGCATTATAAGGTTTCATGCAGGCCCCCCTTATGAAGACATAGTAAGTCCTCGTCTCCTTTTGTTTTCTAGTATATTTAATTGAAAATTTTTTGTCCATTAATGGTTAGTTCTGTTGGAAACTTATTGACTTGACTACGCCCCCTTACTACTCACCTCATCTGTGTGCTAGGCATTTCGAATTGTCAACAAAGAATGGGAGTACTCGCACAAGAAGGGCTTCAAGAGTACATTTGAACGCGGGATCTTGCATCTGTATTTCAACTTTAAACGTTATCGATACCGTCGGTGATGCTATTTCTGCATGGAAAATGGTAGATGCTCGGATATTTCACTAACTTATAATTTTTATGAGCTTATTTTATCGAACAATTTACATGTATAATTGGAAAATAGATTTTTGATGTTGTGAAGAGACGTGTATACTATAGCTTTTTCAGTCATTCGGTAGATATGAAAAAAGAAATCTCATAAATGGTGGCAAAAAACTACCACGCGAGATTCAGACCTTGTTTGATGGCATTATTTTTTTGGTCATTAATGTGAACGAGTGTTATTCAAATAAGTGGTCAAATTGCATGCCATATCATGAAGAGTCATGCTACTTGTACAAAGTTGGTTTACAGAAGTGTGTTGACAAAATAATGTGGCAAGATCTAGGTCATTGATTTCAAAAATTGTTTTTTAAATCATTGGTCAAGATGTCGGCACGTATTTTGTAACCTAATTTTGTACAAGTAGTATGACTCTATCATAAAATGTCAACAAAATTGTCAATGTAGTAAAACTCTTTGTATAAATATGTAGTTGAAAATGCGAGTGAGAATTAATTTATTGAATTTGAAATAATGGTTGTGAAATAGGGGCTCAATATTATTGATTATAAAATGTTGTTAATAATTTTATCCAAACATTCCAAGTCCTTATTTGCTTAGTCTGAAAATCAGATTATCATTAAATTTTAATTAAAGTTAATGATGTGATTGAAAAGAGGTAAAAGTTGTAAATCTCATAAAATATCTTAATTGAAAATGAGCTTGGAAAAAAATAAATTTTGAAATATTGGAACTAAGAAGGGGTTAAGCTCATGTCTGGCAGCACTTTTTACCAAAATTAAAAGCAATTCTCAGTCCATTGCCAAAGTGAAGTGTGAGAGAGCAGTCCAAAATTGTGGCTGGCAACGGGCAGAAAACGGCTGAAAATCTGGGGAAAATGGATTGTCAGACAGGCTCTAAATATCCTCGATAGATCTTAATTAATTATTTATTAACGTAATTAATTTTTGAGTGAATAAAATCCTAACAAGATATATAGAACTAAAACAATGAAAAAGGAAAAGAAATAAAAAAGAATAACTAGTCGGGTCTGTGGATGGATTAAGCGGGTATGGGTCCTGCTGAAGGGGTGGGTCCCACGTACGAAACGAAATTCAAAATTCAAAACCAGAGGGGGGAAACACATGCTGTCTAGGTGCCGTTGCAGGAGGAAGAAAAGGCAGTTGAAGATGCTCTCTCCAATTTTATAGAATTGCCATAAAAGCATCCACCATTTCTTCATTCTATCAATTCAAAACCTGTAGAATTACTGTAGGGTTTTTGGTCGCTTACATCGAGGGTTACTGTAGAATTTGTGGTCGATTCAATTGAATCATCTATCATCAAATGGAAAAGTACGAGAAACTGGAGAAGGTAGGAGAAGGGACGTATGGGAAAGTATACAAGGCTAAGGACAAGGCAACTGGGCAGCTTGTTGCCCTAAAGAAAACCCGTCTCGAGATGGACGAGGAGGGTGTTCCCCCCACAGCCCTCCGCGAGGTCTCTCTCCTTCAGATGCTCTCTCATTGTCTCTATGTGGTGCGCCTCATCTGTGTCGAGCACGTTGATAAGAATGGAAAACCCGTCCTCTACCTCGTATTTGAGTATCTTGATACTGATCTCAAAAAGTTTATTGACACTTACCGTAAAGGCCCTAACCCTGGACCATTGCCGCCTACTCTCATCCAGAGTTTTCTTTACCAGCTTTGCAAGGGGGTGGCACACTGCCACAGTCATGGTGTCCTCCATCGGGATCTCAAACCCCAGAATCTACTTGTTGATAAGGAAAAAGGGATCCTCAAGATTGCGGATCTTGGGCTAGGCAGGGCTTTCACTGTTCCCCTCAAGAGCTATACCCACGAGGTGTGTACATTTTTTTCTTTAATCGAGTTTCTTTATGATTGATTGTGCAAAATAAATATACATAATTCACTGATCCATTTTTTTTTCTTTCTTTTTCCACATCTTTTTATTTATTTGTGATTTATGTGCAGATAGTTACTCTCTGGTACAGAGCTCCTGAAGTTCTTCTGGGGTCCACTCATTACTCTACGGGTGTTGATATGTGGTCCGTTGGCTGTATTTTTGGTGAGAACTGGATTCTTCTTCCAAATATAATACATCTTGGGGAATTTAGTTATCCAATCTCAAAGAAGAAGATTTGTAGATTAGAAAAAAGTAATCACACACTCTGTTGTTAATTCTGTTTTTTATTGCAGTAGTTTTTGTAAAGATCACAGCCACTGTAGTTACAGTATCACTCTCTTAAATCATTGAATAACTAGAATTGTTTTCTTTTTTTTTTTACTTCATAGCTGAGATGGCAAGAAGACAGGCTTTATTTCCTGGTGATTCTGAGTTCCAGCAACTGCTTCACATATTTAGGTATACTTTAATCCTTACCATTGGATTAATCGATGGTTATGCAGGCTCTTCTTCTTTATGATTGGTGATATTATGCTTTACATCTGAGGATCAGTTTGGTGGCTGAATCAATTCTTTCCCCATTGCATTTCTTTGTACTTGAGTTGTGATGAAGTTTTGGTCATTCTAGTTTAATTGAATTAATGAACATATAATTAAGATATGGTTCTTATTTGCTTAGGTAAAACTTGAGTGCTAAACTATCAAACTAAGATAAGACCGAGTGTTTGGTACAATATTATCAAACATAGATTTTGTTTGTAAATTAGGAGAGTAAATATTAATGGTATGCTATGGTTGAAGTTCATATTATCATAAATAAATGTAGTCTCATCTCTAACTGCTTAAGCATTTAGATGAGTTAATTCAATGTAGTATCAACTGCAAATGAAATGATGTGTTTTCCCTGTTTTATTTGCTTTAGAATTATGTTTTTAGGTAACCGGAAAAAAATCATAGTATTTGGTAGTAGAATTGTGTGGTTTCCGGCTATGCTGCTCCTAGTTCCTATTTCCTAAGTTTTTTAAATTGTTCATGTTTGGTTTGCATTTCTAGTAAAAGTATCATATGACAGTCGGTGACAATGTCGCCTCTTTTCATATGCTTAAGATCCTTTCTGGACCAAATTTATAGGGTATCTTTAAAATCTGATGCTTTGGATATGTTCATTGTAGCGAGAGATCTCAGTTGTGCATGGATAGACTTATTCGTCCATGGATTTATATATTGTCAGCACAAGTTATTTATAGAAGGGTTTTATTCTTCTGTTCAGTTGAAAAAAATCACTAGCTGATCTTTTATTTTCTATTTTTCCCGAAGACATTTATAACCAAGTTTCAATTGAATAAGGGCTTCCAATCCAATTTATTGATGTCAGTTGTTGCTTAATTTGTGAGCATGACTTACTGCTTCTCACAAATTACTATGACTTGTTCATCATGGAAGGTTGTTGGGAACACCAACAGAGAAACAGTGGCCTGGAGTTAATTCACTGAGGGATTGGCATGTGTATCCACAATGGGAACCTCAGAACTTGGCTCGATCTGTTCCATCGCTGGAACCTGATGGAGTTGACCTTCTATCAGTAAGTTCTTGAGCTCAAGTTTGTGTTCATATATCTAAGCTTGCAGTGGCTGCTCATGTTGTAATAAGTCTATATACATTTAAATTTTACAGTCAAGTTCCAGTTCAGATTGATAAAAGTTATATAGTGCTACTCCCATTATGGCGCAAAGCATATCTATCTTTTTTATGTGTAACAACGAAAAATTGAAGTAACAGTAGATGAATCTTGATTATTGCTGCATACATATGATTGTCTTTAGATATTTATTTTCTTCAGTTTAAAAACTCCTTCAGCTATCTGTTGAAGGAGAAGTATGCGATTCTGTTTCAAGAGAAAAGCATAGTTTGTTTAGTCTATTGCCATAATTCTGTTGGAAATTTGTTTGCGGAAAATTGCGAGACTAATGTTATCTTTGATTAATGCAGAAAATGCTCAAGTATGATCCAGCTGAAAGAATTTCTGCTAAAGCTGCTATGGACCATCCCTACTTTAATGGCTTGGATAAAACTCAATTCTGAAGTTAATTTCCTTGGATGTTTAGCAGCAGGACAAAGCCACCATCGTTGAAGGATGTCATCATCTTGGTGATTTGAACTTTGTTGTGTAAACCTCGTTGACTTTTACATTGCATTAATCTCATCAACAATGTTGTACTCTTGAGGAATTTATTGTTCTTTTGTCGTCATTTTAGCTAATTTGGTCAGAATCCTGGTTCTTGGGGTGATGTTTTAGTAGTAGTTCCTATCCTATAGTATAATAAAATATACGTCTGATTCAATGATCAAGGCTGTCCACAACTTTTTCTTTGCTATAGTCTGTTGCATTTTCATCCATAAGTTTCAAAATATATCATTTAAGTGCCCAATCATTCACCTTTGTTACACTGGTAGTTTAAAAGATGGTTTCTATCCAAATTATTGTTAAAATGAAAATGAAAAAAAAAAAAAAAAAATCATTTGTCTTTTCAGGTCACTATTGGAGTGCAGGTCATGGGAGCATTGTTATTGCTTTTGCTTTCAGTATTTTTATTTTTTGTCATGTTGGATGGGTATTCCTTCAAAAGAAGGATATGCTCGTCTTTATTGCTTTTGTAAGATTTTTTTTAATGAGTTTTTTTTTTCGAATACGGTATTTTACAAAAGTAAGTATTTGTAGATCTTGTGTTCGCTTCTAATCTTACACGTATACCTTTTCTTAGCTTATAAAAAACAGAGTTAAATGTTTTAATAATCATTGAACTTTGGATCACATCTTTGTTCACTCACTGGATTTCGAAATGTTGTTGCATGGTCACTGAATTTTGAAAAGTTGCTCTTTGTTTATCACTCGTGATTTTGTTAAACCCTCTTAAAGGAAGTGCTCATGTGGGAGATTGAACTTCGACTTGGCACAAAATTTGAAGTTAAATCTAGGGAAAATTTTCCAGATTTTTTTCATAGAATTTCTATAGGTGCTACCGTGGCAATACCTGATTTGTAGACAACTTTTTTTTTCTTGCCATTTGCCAATCAATTTATACCATGTGGAATCCTGTAAAATTTCTGTGAAAATTTCCTTGTACCTGAAGCATTACTCCAAATCTAGAGTGAAATGTTTCATTAATCATAGAACTTTATCTTGCGTCTTGGCTTACTCAATGAATTTTGGGTTGCTTCTTTGGTTGGTCTCTAAACTTTAAATAAGACATTGAGCTTCGGTTCCTTCTCATGTTCATCGTTATTTGTCTTACGTTTTGAATTGGCCAAGATCGGATTATACTATGGATGGATGAAGGTCTGTATTCTATGTTTACTATTAATACGGTTATGGAAGAATCCCCAAGATTCTCAAGCCAATCTCCTAATTGTAGCAACTAGATTACATTGTATATACTACCTTGTACTGAAAATATTCTTGCCTTATTCTCTGTTGTATTATTCCTATATAATGAGAATGCATCCACTGGAAACACACGGTGGCTTTTACCAAACCCTTTCATGGTATCAGAGCCAGAATAGGATTCACATCCAGCAATCCAATGGCCTCCGTCATTCCATCCCTTTCTCTATCCTTCAATACCATGGTGCACCTCTTAACCGTAAAGCTGTCCTCCTCGAACTACCTTCTCTGGCGCAGTCAAGCTCTGCCATTGTTGCAGTGCCAAAATCTTCTCGGCTATGTAGACGGCTCTCTGATATCTCCTCCTGCTACTACTGGTTCTGGTGAAACTGCCATAGCCAATCCGAAATTCATTGAATGGAAGCAAACTGATCAGCTTGTTCTCAGCCTCCTCCTTGCTTCGTTAACTGAAGAAGCGCTGTCCACCGTCGTCGGATTGAACACCTCACATGAAGTATGGACCACCTTGGAGACTACCTTCAGCCATTGTTCCAAATCTTGGGAGCTACGCTTAAAGGATGAATTACAGCATATGAAGAAAGACACCCAGACTGTAGTGGAATATTCTCGTGAGTTCAAATCTGTCTGTGATCAACTTGCTGCCATGGGACGACCGGTGGATGATCTGGACAAAATACACTGGTTTTTGCGAGGACTTGGTGCTGCCTTTTCCACCCACACAGCTGTCTATTACGCCCCTTCCATCGTTCACTCATCTAGTTCCTATGGCAGAGAGTTATGAGAATTTTGTTAAGTCTTTGGAGACACCTACTTCTGGACATACTTCTGCTGCCTTCACTGCCTCTCATGGAAGCAGATCTGGCCGTGGCGGTGGTCGACCCTTTCGTAGAGGCCGTGGCAATGGCAGCGGTCGTTTTCCACGCAGCCGCCCCATCCGTTGTCAAATTTGCCGTGACGAAGGCCATTACGCCACCTTCTGTCGTGACCGCTATCCTCGGTCCTCCAACGCTGCTAATCTTGTGGAAGCCTTTACCTCATGCTCCCTTAATGACAATCAAGAGTCTGATTGGTACACGGACATTGGAGCAACAGCACACATGACTAACGATGTCTCCCAGCTGCACACGTCTGACAAGTACACTGGTAAGGATCGGGTTGTTGTTGGTAATGGTGCCTCTCTTCCTATCTCCCACATCGGTACCGCCTCTCCTCTCCCTTCTCTTCCTTTAAAAGATATACTAGTCGTGCCTGGCTTAACCAAAAAATTGATCTCCATCAGCAAACTTACTGCTGATTTTCCCTTCTCCATCACATTTACTAATGATTGCTTTGTTATACAGAACCAAGTCACAAGAGAGGTGGTGGCAACTGGGCGACGTGAAAATGGCCTCTATGTGCTCAAGCGCGGACATACCTCTTTAATTTCTGCTCTTTCCAATAATTGTCCTCAAGCTTCCTTTGATGTATGGCATGCTCGTTTAGGTCATGTGTCTCACTCTATTATTTCTTTATTGAATAAAAATCGTCAATTACGTGTTACCTCTTTGCTCCCGACCCCCACTATTTGCTCTAGCTGTCAACTTGTGAAGAGTCATAGACTCCCATTTCCACAAAATAACAAACGAGCTTCCCATGTTTTGACATTAATTCATTGTGATTTATGGGGTCCATCCCCTGTTTCCTCTAATATGGGTTACAAATATTATGTAATATTTATTGACGATTTTTCCCGTTTCACTTGGTTTTATCCTTTAAAATTAAAATCGGAATTCCATCACATTTTTCTTCAATTTCAAAAATTTGTAGAAAATCAATTTTCAACTAAAATCAAAGCTTTCCAGAGTGATGGAGGCACAAAATTCACAAATCACCTTTTTCGAACTCACCTTTCGAATTGTGGCATCCGTCATCAAATGTCTTGCCCTTATACGCCAGCCCAAAATGGCCGTGCTGAGCGCAAACACCGTCATTTAACGGAAAGTGGTCTTGCAATGCTATTCCACTCACATGTCCCTCTTAAGTTTTGGGTTGATGCCTTCAGCACGGCTGCCTTCATCATCAATCGGTTGCCGACACCTACTCTTGATGGCTTGTCTCCCTTTGAGATGTTGTTTGGTAAGCCTCCCGTTTACTCTAATTTCCACTCCTTTGGCTGTCTTGTTTTTCTGTACTTACGTGATTATGCATCTCACAAATTAGCTCCTCGTAGTCGTCCTTGTGTTTTTCTTGGTTATAGTATGTCTTATAATGGTTATCGTTGCCTTGATCGCTCTACTAATCGTGTTTTTATCTCCAGGCATGCAGTTTTTGATGAACTTAATTATCCCTTTCAGGGAACCCCTTGCCCTACGTCTATGCATGTATCTCCCGTTAGCGCTTTTCTTGAGCCCGTCCCTATCCCAGATGCCTCATCACCGACTCAACTCGGTCTCCTATCACCCCCTTATCATTCATGTTCTACTGATGCATCTACTAGTTTTGTGCCTATGTCTCTTTTGCAGGACGCAGATGATAACCCTACTATCCCCACCGTACATGGTTCTCCTCATGCCTCCGAGCCATTACCAGCCAGTCCCTCTCCTACCACTGAGGTATGTTCGGGCCAACCCCCTCCACTTGGCACCCATCCAATGCAAACTCGGGCCAAATCCGGTATTTTCAAACCCATCCATCGCTCTCATGTGTGCATGGTTCCCAACTCTGGCCTACTTGAGTCTCTTCTCACTATGCGTGAACCTAAAGGTTTCAAGTTCGCTGCCAAACACTCTGGATGGATTGCAGCCATGGATGAGGAAATTCAGGCCCTTCACAAAAATCATACATGGGACTTGGTACCTAAACCGCCCAACGCCAATGTTGTTGGCTCTAAATGGGTCTTCCGCGTCAAATACCTATCTGATGGCACCGTGGATCGTCTTAAGCCCGCTTGGTTGCAAAGGGATATACTCAACAACCAGGTCTTGATTTCACTGACACATTCAGTCCTGTTGTCAAAGCTTCCACTGTCCGAGTTGTTTTATCTTTGGCCGTCTCCAGAAATTGGCCTCTTCGGCAGCTTGATGTTAAGAATGTGTTCCTTAATGGGTTCCTACAGGAAGAAGTTTATATGGATCAGCCGCCTAGTTATATTGATTCTAAACATCCCACACATGTTTGTCGCCTTCGTCGGGCCCTCTATGGTCTCAAACAAGCGCCCAGAGCTTGGTTTCATCGCTTCAGCTCCTTTCTCTTGGCCATTGGCTTCGTTTGCAGTCAAGCTGATTCCTCATTATTTGTTCTCTCCGAAGGCGCTGACTTGATTTAGTTGTTACTCTATGTTGATGACATTGTTGTCACTGCCAACAACTTGACACTCCTTGATGGCTTTATTCGTCGGCCGACTAGCGAATTTTCTACTAAAGACCTTGGCTCTCTGAATTACTTTCTGGGTTTGGAAGCTCACCGCACGTCTTCTGGTCTGTTTCTTAGCCAGGCTAAATTTGCTCTTGATATTTTACATCGTGCCAATTTAGTTGACTCCAAACCAGTCTGTACTCCCATGGTGGTTGCTCAACATCTTTCCACCACAGGCCCTGACTTTGATGATCCTCTCTTCTATCGGTCACTTGTGGGAGCACTCCAATATCTCACTATCACTCGGCCGGACATCACTCACGCAGTTAGTACAGTCAGTCAGTTCATGCACAAGCCCTCTATCTCTCATTTTCTGGCAGTGAAACGGCTACTCCGCTATGTCAAGGGGACTCTTCGTTTTGGTTTATCCTTCACCTTGTCTTCCTCTCCAGACCTCATTACGTATTCCGACGCTGATTGGGCGGGCTGCCCAGACACACGTTGCTCGATTTCTGGTTATGCAATCTATCTTGGTGACAATCTCGTATCCTGGAGCTCCAAGAAGCAGCTGACAGTTTCCCGCTCGAGCTGTGAGTCTGAATATCGGGCTCTAGCACTCACTGCCTCTGAGGTTAAATGGCTACAGCATCTTCTTCGTGATCTTCGTGTCTCACATTCACCACCTCCGGTTATACTTTGTGATAATCAAAGAACAATATTTCTTGCTGTTAATCCGGTCTCTCATAAGCGCTCTAAGCACATTGATTTGGATTATCACTTTGTGTGAAAACTGGTGGCCTCAGGCGCACTCAAGGTTCAATATGTCCCCACTCAGTTACAACTTGCAGACATGTTCACCAAAAGCCTCGGAAGACCTGCCTTCATCTTCCTACGTTCCAAGCTACGCGTCCGTGCTTCTGATACGCTACGCTTGCGGGGGGGGGGGGGTAATATGGTTATGGAAGAATCCCCAAGATTTTCAAGCCAATCTCCTAATTATAGCAACTAGATTACATTGTATATACTACCGTGTACTGAAAATATTCTTGCCTTATTCTCTGTTGTATTATTTCTATATAATGAGAATACATCCACTGGAAACACACGGTGGCTTTTACCAAACCCTTTCAACTATTATCCTATAATTTCACGTGTTAAAATATTTTGATCCTTCTTACGTCTGTTCTAGTCTAACTATGTTCTTGTGGTGATGGTAAAATGTTATCCTGGTCTTAACTTGTGCAATGTTGTATTTGTGTGTCCAATTCTATAAATGAGAAGCTTTTATGTTGGCGATCTGCAACTAGATGTTTGATTGGATTTGATATGCTGTTGTAAACGTGAGAAGTGATGAATGAATTGCAACTTTTCAAAATTTAGTGACCACACAAGAGTTGATTAAACGAGTGATCGCTAAACTTATACATAGGTTACTATATGCTCACTAAACTTTAAATGATTACTCACTGCTCATTGAACTATTAATTACTTCATCCAATGCTCATCATAGCTAATTCCATGTATACAGCTGGACAAATATGTCTACATGGCAAATAAAAAAATGACGTGGCACATGAATAATATCCACCTCTTATAATTTTTTTATTTTATTTTTTAAAAATATTTCATGTATCTTCTCCAAATTTTCAAATAGCTCCATTCTCAAATCACCTTCTTCCCCAAATCATCCTTTTTCCCAAATCACGTTCATCTCCTGTGCCTCTAACATGCTTCTTTGATTCCCAGGTCACATGGAATTTTTATTTTTATTTTTATTTTATTTTTTATTTTTTGAATTGAAAGACTACTTAGGAATTCATCAAGACCTTCGAAAAACCCAATCCCTTCCATGTTGTCATCCTCCCCACGTACCAATCCATTCCTTGGTTCACCATGAGAGTAGGCTCCTAGACTTCATTGCTAAATTCCACATTCAAATCCAACTTCTCAAAGTTCTTTGCAACTCTCCCAGGTTGCTTCCGTGCATAGGTTCCAGACCTTTGCTTACTCGGTTTTCCATTGATTTATTAGGCGCCTCCACCTCTTGTGTAGATACAAGTTCATTTTGTACATTTAAAGTTTAACGAGGAAGTAGTAACCTGGATATAAGTTGAGTGAGCACTTATTTAATTAACTCACGATCAAAAATCCATTGATTATGGAAACATTTAACTCCAATCTATTATCAAACTTTGTGTCACGTCAGAGTTGCATTTGCACGTTGATACTTTTGTCAACATGGTCCAATGGAATCATGAGTAATAAAAGGCTTTATCCAAGTACAGTTATTATTAAAAAAAATTAACTCTAAAAAGCATGTTCAATAATGTTGTTTATTTTAAAGAACGTATTTTTCAATTACAAATAGTATCTTAAAAAATTTTGAAAATAAGGAGCGAGAAGACCCACAATACTATAATTGTTCTTTTATTTTTATTTCAATATATAATTATGAGTGATTATTTTAAATGATATTTAGCACCATAAGTGTTACAACACTAGTTTAGGTGACACCAAATGTCATTAAATAAATGGTACAATTAAATTAATAACATAATTTTACATTTAACTGAATCTATCGCATAATGTCATATAATTGGGCACTCTAGCACCACTGATATTCTTAAATATGAGTATTACTAACTTCATGGAAGGTGGCATTAATGATAAATTCAATAAAGTGAGTCTTATATTCACGTATTTAGGTGAAATTTAGTAAGCCTTATCATTTCAAGTCCCATCAAGTTTCCCATCAAATGTGGATGATCTCTATTATGGACATATGGATTATTCTTTAAAAAAAAAAAAAAAAAAAGTTCATGAAACTAATAAAGAGCCTATAAAAAATATTTCTAAAAATCATCATTTAATCATTAGATTTGAAGTTGTGGTAAGAAATTATTAATATATTTTGATAAAAATTGTATATCCCATAAAACGTGTAATTAAAATTTAATTATTAACTTTAACATAGATTTTAATTAATTTTTTAACTGAACCAAACATGAGCTCAAATCTAAGCGCTCTCGAGGATCCTGGACGAATAGCAAAACCCCTATTTCGTATGAAGTCAATATGAATACACATAAGTTGCTTATATGGGTCAAAATCGACGTCGTATCAATGACACACAACACTCCAAGACCGACTCTATAAATCAAAATTTCACATACTGGTATGTAAGTTGAAAAAAAATTATTCAAAGCTCTTCAACTTTTGTCTAATGTGGTAAATATGTAACCCCCTAGATTTGGAAATATTATCATTTCATTTTTCTCTTAATATCATAAATGTGGAAAAATATTGAATTTTTCTTCAACATAATAACCATCAATGACTTCATTTATTAAAATATGCTTATGGATGCATTAATATGTATAAATATGTATGAAACACTTATGATATAAAACATAAAAATCAAATATCATATTCACATAAGGATAATTATAATAACACATTTACACATTTAACAATATGACGTACGAATGAAAACGAGAGGAGGGTTACTTGCTTGATTCCTTAGCTAATATTCAATTTGTTGCAAGTGAAATGATCTCTTAGTTGTTCGCGAGTCAAGTGCCCCAATATCTTTAACATAAAATTATATAAATACATTTAGTATATAAATACGGGGCGGAGATAGGGGTGGGCTGTA
>CAIGRT010069700.1:0-18584 GCA_903798405.1 Fraxinus platypoda | reverse complement strand
TTTTACCGCTAAGGTCTATTTATAAGTGTGAAATGTGGCTTGCTATTAGAAATTGTATGCTACTAGATCGTCCCAGGTTAGTATTGTATTGTAATGAATGAAGGACAGATGTTTGTTTCCATTTTGTCTAAATTGATGAACTTTGGGGGGCTATATTTGTTTCCTAACTATAGTTTCATGGTAGATGCCTGAACTAGGCTGTAATTATTTGTAGCAGCTGAGGGTTTTGACCGATTGCTTTCAGTTTTGGGATGGAGTGATACTTATTGGTACTATTTTTTCAGTTTTCTGTGTCTCCTTAGGCACATATTAATCATTGATCTTATAAATATATTTGTTCTCTCCAGTCTCTACTTGCTTTCTTCATGTTTGTCTTCTATTTTTTTATTACTATCTTATTCATTACCAGAATTTTTGACAATTGGATTTTGAAATGTTATTTTTTGCTTTATGCAATAATGACTTGTTGACAATTGAATCTTGTTTATCAGTAATTTGATTAGATCTCAGTCTGAGGATGATGCTCATAGTGTTCAAGTTACATCTTATTTAATTTTAATTTGGAAAAATATATAAATCACATTATAATGTAATTTTCCTGTGAAACCATCAATTGGGGTTTTGTTTAGACAAACATAACTGGCAATCCCCATATCTTTTATTGAAACCTTGAATTGGCTTCCGGTTGGTTTTGCTTTTGTGAAATCATTTGCTTGTCTGGAAAGATTAACATCCCCGAATTGTCATGTGCACTGCTCTATCTAATTTTACACTGGTTGCTTGAACAATGACTAGATTGATGTCCTTGTGAAAATCTGGATAGACTAGCACCAAGGTCAAATGAGTCGTATAATATGATGAATGTTGTGAATTTACAAGGTGTTGCTCGTATTTCAGTTTTGATGTCTTTACGAATTTCTCTATACTCAGTGAGTTCATTTCTTCCTGAATAAAGCACTGGCCCTATTTTTTCTCCCCTATGTAGGTGTGCTCTTATTATTGTTCATAAATATGAAGTCGATTCATGATGATGTTATCTTGCAGAAGGTGTCTCAGTTCATGAGCCGTGCAGCTCGTCTAAATGAAGCATTCTCAGTTGTAAAGCGGGTCCCTGTGATTCGGCCTACACTGCCTGCTGTTGGGGTGACACCCTGGCCTGGGATGAGCTTGAGATAAAGCGTAATATACTTGTAAAATTGAAAATAGGATGCAGCATGTTATTATCAAGCCAAAGATGGTGTGTGGTTTTCAAATTCTCATTTGCATATACTGTGTATCAGCTTCTTTGTTGAGTGTGCCTTCAAAACTCTATTGTGTTTAATATGTGAAAACTCTTTCCGAATTATTAAGCTTCGATTGGTTGCCATGGTCAGGATAACTCCCGTAACCTATGTACTCACAAGCGAACTTGTTGGAATAGAAGTTTAGAAACCCTTATGGCAATGTTTGTTACGGATGATTGGATAATACTGAATAATACTAAACGTGCCCTTATTGCTCGAGAATGTTGAGAACAATGAAATATTTGTCGGTCACTGGACAATGTCCTTTCTGTAAGATTCCTAATGAATAATGTTTATCCAGCACTAGTTTTAGTGGCAGTGTAGTTAATCCCACATCTTCGTGTGACTAAAATGCGTCACAATTTTATTGCAAATCACTTGAGAACGTTTTCAATAGACTATTTATAAAGATCATTTTATGTATAAAAGAGATCATAATTAAATTTAAAGAAATATATTTTCTAAAGAAGTATGGGGGGGTTTATTTTGAAAAATAAATTGACTTTTTACTTATGAAAAACCCTCTAATTTATCGAAATGTTTGGATATAAAAATATTGCTTAAAAGTATCATTCACTTATTTTAAAGCTTGACCAAACTCTGATCCGTCGCGTTCTCAATAATTGTACATATAACTCAAAAGGAAATCGAATGTCAGCTCATTTGTAAGCCATAAAATTTCAAAACTGGAAAGCACAAGTTCAATGTAAATCAATTCTTTGGTCTTAATAGCACTTTTGCATGGACACATTAAGCGGCTGTCATGGCGCCATTCTCTCTAGATTTTAATCAGAAATCCGAACATTATATATTTGACTCGTGCTTCATGTACAGAAGCAATTTCCACATAAGACTCACATGAGTGGGCCCCACACATAAATTTTTTTTAATACATGGTGGGGCCCACTCATGTGAGTATTATGATGACCCCGTGGAAATAATTTCTATACATGGGGAATGTTTGTATATATTTAAGCAGGCCACACTGTAGTAGCTATTGTTAACTACTTTCTTACTAATCAATTAAAGTGGACCGATGAAAAGATCATCGTACCTCTTAATTTTTGCATTCAATCTTCTTAAACACGGCATATTTGGGATTAACCATTGTTGACTACTTTCTTACTAATCAATTAAAGTGGACTAATGAAAAGATCATCGTACCTCTTAATTTTTGCAATCAATCTTCTTAAACCGGACATATTTGGGATTTCAAAATGGAAAAAGATGACTGCTTTTTTGTTTGTCAATTATGGCGACAGTACTGTTTATAACTTCGGATTTTGATAAAAATTTCGAGAGAATGCTAATTATGTTCTTCTCAAAATAAATAAATAAATAAAATAAAACCAACATCATATTCTTACCTACCATTGGCAAATTGATCGTTCAAAAACCTATCTGGTTCTGATTCTTAAACCACACAAACAATCATTCCCAACAAATGAATTTGTCGCCGGTAGCTTCCGCACACTTGACTGCAATTAACATTCAAATTCAGAAATGGAAGCCCCGCAATGGCCTTTGGAACATTTACATTTACAATCACCAAATGCCGCGATAAATCCAAGTATTTCAATGCCTTAAAAACAAAATTTAAAGCTGCAATAGCCTTTTGTTGCGTAATTTGTATCCCCAAGTGTACTTTAACAAGTCCGAGTTAACTATTTATTTAATTATTTTTAACTTCTTTTCGAATAAAAACATTAAAATTGATTTTAATAATTATCCTTAATATTAAAAGTCTTAAAAAAACAAGTAAAAAGTACACAACTAACAATTTGGGATTTTAATTTATGTAGGAAAAGTGTAAGAATTCATAATTTTACCATAAGACAAATTCACTAATTAAATCAACTGTTCTCTCTCAGTTCAAATCAATTTTATCTAACCGAGTCAACTCACTATATCTCTACGTGAATTATAATAAGTTTCAACGAGACACATTTAATCACTTAGGAATGATAATTCATGACTACAAACATAATAAAAGCATATCTATACCTTTTGTCAAATTCTACCACATGGTCTAATTCTATAACTTTTGTCTCGATTCATTAAAAATTCACACATCAATGAAATGGTGGCCAATTATTTCAAAGACAATAAATAATACAAGTAAAGTCAACACATGAAAGACTAAAATTCAAGAATCTTGAGCGTTGAAATTAAAAGTTCAAGATTAAGTTACATCGTTCTTTCAAACTTTGAATTTAGTTACATATTAAAGGGAAAGAAAAATACAAGAAAGAATTGGAGTACATCATTGAATTTGAAGGAAGAATGAGAAAAAAATTGATGATAAACCAAGAGTCGCCTTCTTCTACGCCAAGTCTCGAAAACCCTAGATTTTCTTAAGTTTTTCTCTAATTTTTGTTTTGGAGCACTTTCCTCCCATTTAGTTTGAAGAAGAGAGTAAAAAAAAAATAATAATAATAAGCCCACTCAAACCACACCACGTTCCACCGTGGTAAGTAAATCGCGATGAACCGGCGAGTCCACTCTGAACTTTCAGGGTGTTTCATTTGGTCCTAAAAATTGTTTTTGTTTGATTTTGGACCTTTTTTCGTCAAAATGCTCAATTTCTTATCCTATAACTTTCAAAGATGTTCAAATTGGTAGTGAAAACTTCATAATCATTCGAAATTGGTACTCTACAAGTTCTAAAAATATAAACATTAGTCCCCAAACTTTCTAAATGTTGAATTACACTCTCAAAACTTGGAATTTCCTCCGATTGCTTCTTAATAATTTTTTATCAATCACGTATAATTCGATAACTCCAATTCATTTTCGTTCCAAATGCTTCCGAGTTCGAATTTTACCTATAATTTATCACATTTACACAAAGTTAGGTAAAAATACACCCAAATAGCAATAATTTATCAAATTTAAAAGGAAAGATGAGCTTATAAACAAAATCTATCAAATATCCCGAACTTTAACTCTTGTTTGTACCAAACAAGGAATGTAATAAATAAATAAACAAGTAGACAAAAATAATAATCAATGAATTAGGTATTTTGCCGTATTGCCCCACGTTTTGAAAATGCTTGAATAATGCATAAATGACTTCTAACTCATGCTATCAAAATCATTTTTTTTACTTGTGTGTGTGTAGCCAATTCAACCACTGTAGTATTTTAGGTTGGTATACATCCCCAAACTTGTTATTCCATCTCTCACCTTTATTTATAGTAATATCCACAATGCACTCATTCATTTCCAGTTCAAGTTTGCTCGTGTTTAACCAATGAAAGCAATTATCTCGATGTGTGATGATTCTCCCTATATTTGAATGTCACAGTTTTCAAGCTTCCACTAAGCAAATCAACCTCAATAGAAATCCGAATTCTCAAATTCAAATCATGGAATGATTGTTTTGGATTTATAATTCATTTATTGTTATCTATTTCCAATTCTCAAATATGTAGTTTAGTGTTATTCATGAATTCATGACAATCGATAAATCAGTTGTATTTAATTTTCTTTTTTAAAATAAGTTAACTCTATTCTAAGCACGATCTAGTCATCTTCCTAGTTCAAATTCATATGCAAAGTATTATCAATAAAGCTTATATCCATGTCCTGTGTTAATCATGCAGTGTTCTAAATCTATTGTGATCCTCCTAGCACTACAACAAGCGAGTAATTATATAAATGGTGTACAAGCAGTTAAATAATGCAATGAGGCATGATATATTTATCTTTGAATTAAAATAAATTAATAAAATTTTCATTTTCATCCAATACAAGGGAGTCTAGCATATCATATTTATTTATGAATTGTACAAAGATTTATGAACAGACATCACCCGGATCATGGAATAATATAAGAGTCTTGATGGAGAATCAATTTCTTGGTCTTAATCTTAAATTCACGCCTTGAATCTTCAATTTTTTGTATAAATTGTCTTAGATGCCTTGCTAGTTTTGATCTTGTCTCTCAAAAGATGTGAATTTGCCTATTTTCTTGATGGATTTTGTAATATAATGTGGTATTAGAGGCTAAAGAAAGAGATACTTCAATGTTTTGACTTTGTCTTGTACTTATAGGTAATGAAAATTTAGTTAAAATCACATTCAAATTGGGTTTCAAAAGAATTTTGTCCACAGAAGGAAAGTTGCCTGCCGGGTCCAGAATTGTGATGATAAAACCAAGCATTGCATGCGCAAGGATTTTATACCATGTGTCACATCCCGAATTTTCATAAATACTGGAGTGTTACAAAAAAAAAAAAAAAACTCACTTTTCTTTACAATAAATGTAGAACGATGGAATAAATTTCGTTTAAAAAAATAATTGGAATATTCATAAATTTAAATTAAAACATGAAAATTGTATTTTTTTTTTAAAAAACATAATCACCTAACAAATTAAATAACATATCTTTGAGCAAACTAAACTAATAAATTGAAAGACATAAAAACTTTATGTTCAATTTTCCTTCAACCCACTGGCAACCGGTATCACCATTCTGTCACGAATCCGATAGACCCGAACTAACTTGTAAAATTATTGTAAAAGTGAGTATTTAAAAACACCCAATAAGATACGTGCATTTTTCATGCACAATTATATAACAATCAATTTAAACATTTCATACCACTCTTCGCTTATAGAGTATATCGGTGACCAAGTGACAAACCCATCTTAGGTCATCTTAAATTTCCGAAAGATTTCTATTTCTTTATAAAGAACCCGAAAATCCACTGACAATTCATGCATGAATGACTGAATACATAATGGTATACCAAAATAAATCATTTGCACATAAATATCTTACCTTTATAGATTTGAAATGTTGTGAACGAATGTAAAATAATGCGCATGAAAACCATTTTCCTATGTTTCTTTCTCTCTCTGCCTTGACTTCCTCTCTCTGACTGTGTCTATGTATAAATAATCTATGGTGAAAATTTCTCTTGGCTTCATGGGGTACTTATAGTGAAAATATTTACAATTTGAGATTTAGTGAAATAATAATTCAAAAGTCGTATACCACCACAATTTGATAAGAATTCGATAACAATGAGTTTTCTATTGAAAGTTGGATTATCAACTTTCGTGCATACTGATTGGATTGATCCAATTATTTGGTTAAAAAACTTTTGCTTAATGTTTTTTGGTCAAATGGCCCTCAATTATAAAATATAATAAACAAACATGGTCAAATGTCGTAAATACCCTCACCATGGGAAAAGACCCTAACACCCTTATCAATCCAATTAATTCCCCAATTCAATTTTAGGTCCCCAACTCACAATTACCCATTTTTTTCTCTTCAACTACAATGATTACTATTCTAAAATCCTGTTATTTATTATATTCTTCACTTATTTTGAATATCTTTTGAATATTTGAACAAGAGTTTAATGAGCATATTATTTACATTGAAAAATCTCATTTTCATTTGAAGAAGAAAGATTATTTTAGAAATCCACTACAACCGTTATCTGTTTCGCAAAACAGCGCTGTTGTCGTTATCTACTGTAGTTTGATTTTTTTCAATGAAATGAATTCTAATAATAGACTCCCTAACGTGTATAATACAGAAAGATTTACCATGCCACAAATAACAGATGAAATGATATAACTTTTATATTATCAAAATAGTGAAAGCACAAGCCATCATGCTCATTGCCGTCGATTAAGTTAATGAGCATATCTCTGAACTTTTATACATGTCATGTGCATATTACAACGTAAGTTCCACTTATTATTTCTGAGTGCACGAATAGGTCGTGGCTTCTTATACTCGTATTTACGCACATAACGGTACAAGTGTCGTTTTTATGTCCAGTAACGACACTTATGTCGTTCTGAAGTTTTCACCAATATTTTTATTTTTTTCAATGAAACAACCTCTAATAATAGATTCCCTAATATATGTGACATAGAAAGGTTAACCATGTGATAAAGAACGGTTGAAATGACATAGTTTTTATGTTATCGAGATGGTGAAAGCACAATTCATCCTTTTTATATGTGTTGATTAAGTTATTGAGCATATCTCTCAACTTTTGTACATGTTATGTGCATATTACAACATAAATAATTTTCACTTATTATTTCTCGAGACACTGATATGACGTGGTTGCTTATACCCGTATTTACACATAACGATATAAGCGTCGTTTTTATGTTTATAACGCACTTGTGTAGTTCTATTCTATATTTTGATTTTTTTTTTCAACTTAAAGACCTCCAACAATGGACCCCCTAACATATGTAAGATATAAAGGTTGATCAAGTGACAAAGAACGTTCGAAATGACATAGATTATATGTTATCGAATTGGTGAAAGCACAAGTCATCCTACTGATTCACGTCATTAAGTAATAAGTATATCTCTCTACTTTTATACCTATCATGTCCATCTTACAACGTAAATGAGTTTCCTTATTGATTCTTGGGGCATGGATAAGACGTTGATGCTTATACTCATGTTTACACACATAACGACACAAGTCATTTTCATCTCAATAACAACAATTGTGTTGTTTTGTTGATTTTTCCTATATTTTGACTTTTTTTTCAATGCAACGACATCCAACAATGGATCCCCTAATGTGTGTAAGACATAAATGTTGACTACGTGACAAAGAATGATCCAAATGACATAAATTATATGTTATCGAATTGGTTAAAGCATAAGTCATCATACCAATTCATGTCGATTAAGTAATGTGCATCTCTCTCTACTTTTGTACATATCATGTCCGTCTTAAAATGAAAATGATTTCTACTTATTATTTCTCCTATATTTTGCTTATTTTCCAACGCAACGAAATCAAGCATTGGACCCCTAACGTATGTAAGATAGGAAAGTTGATCACAGGACAAAGAACGATTGAAACAACATAGATTAGATGATATAGAGTTGATATAAGCACAAGTCGTTCTATTGTTTTCATTAGAATATAATTAATGATCATACCTATCAACTTTTGCAAATGTCATATCCATCTTACCACTTAAATGAGATTGACTTATTATTTCTGGGGGTACGGATGGGGCGTGACTGCTTATAATCGCGTTTACAAACAAAACAACATAATGGTCGTTTCTTCTAAATAACGTCACTTGTATCATTCTGTTGAATTTTTCTATATTTTGATTTTTTTTAGCACAACGATCTCAAATAATGGACCCTCTAATGTATGTAAGACTTAAAGGCTGACCATGTGGGTAAATAATGGTTGAAATGACATAAATTATATGTTATCAAGTTGGGGAAAGCACAAGTTATCCTACTGATTCATGTAGATTAAGTAAGGAGCATCTCTCTCAAATTTTGTACATATCATGTCCATCTTACAATATAAATGAGTTCAACTTATTGGTTCTCGGAGCACGGATAAAACATGGTTGCTTATATTCGTGTTTACAAACATAACAACACAAGGGTCACTTTCATCTCAGTAAAGGCACTTATGCCATTCTATTATTTTCTCTTATACCCTAATGGATGGGTCGTGGATGCTTATACTCGTGTTTATAGACAAAACGACACAAAGCCTGTTTTTATTTCAGTAACAGCTCTTGTGCAGTTTTTGTTGATTTCTCCTATATCTTTCTTCTTTTTTAACACAACGACCTCAAGCATTGGACCTCCTAATTTAAGAAAGTCAAAAAGGTCAATCACGTGAACAAAAAATATTGAATTGACAAAGATTATATGATATCAATTTAGTGAAACCACAAGTCATTGTATTGATTCATTAGAAAATATAATTAATGAGCATATCTCTAACCTTTTTTAAACGACATGTCCATTTTATAACTTAAATGAGTTCAACTTTTTAGTTTCTCGAGGCACAAACGAGTCGTTGATTCTTATAGTCGTGTTTATAAACATAATGATACAATGGCCATTTACATTTCAGTAACAGCTCTTGTGTTGTTTTGTTGATTTCTTTTATATTTTTCTTCTTTTAGAATGTAAAGACCTTAAGTATTGGACCTCCAAACTTAAGAAAGTCAGATACGCTAATCATATGACAAAGAACGGTTGATTGGACATTGATTATGTGATATTGAGTTGGTGAAATCATAAGTCATTGTATTGATTCGTTAGAAAATATAATTAATGAGCACATCTCCCAACTTTTTATAAACGGCGTGTTCATCTTGCAAATGAAATGAGTTCAACTTATTGGTTATCAGGGCATGGATGAGTCATAACTACTTAGACACTCATGTTTATAGACAAAACGGCACTTCACGGCACTGGTGTTCTGTAGATTTCTCCAACATTTTCCTTCTTTTTCAATGCGAAAACCTCGAACATTGAATCCCATAACTTAAGAAAGTGAGAACAATTGATCATGTGACAAAGAACGGTTGAATTGACTTAGATTATATGATATCGAGTTGGTGAAATCACAAGTCATTGTATTGATTCGTTACAGAATATTATTAATGAGTGCATCTCTCAACTTTAGTAAACGGCATGTTCATCGTAATACTAAAATGAGTTCAACTTATTGATTCTCGAGGCATGAATGGGTCGTGGCTGTTTAGAGTCGTGTTTATAGATAGAACGGCACAAGCGTCGTTTAATGGCACTAGTGTCACTTTATTGATTTCTCCAATATTTTTATTCTCCTCCAATGCAACAATCTCAAACATTGAATCCCCTAACTTAAGAAAGTCAGAAAGATTGATCATGTGACAACGAATTGTTGAATTGACATAGATTTTATGCTATCAAGTTAGTGAAATCACAAATCATTGTATCAATTCGTTAGAAAATATAATTAAGGGCACATATCTCAACTTTTGTAAATGGCGTGTTCATCATGCAACTGAAATGAGTTTAACTTATTGGTTCTCGGGGTATAGCTGGGTCGTGACTGCTTACACTCATGTTTACAGACAGAACGACACAAGTGTCATTTAACGGGACTAGTGACGTTCTTTTGATTTCTCCAATATTCTCCTTCTTTTCCAATGCAACAACATTAGATTCCCTAACTTAAGAAAATCATAAAGATTGATCATGTGATAAAGAACGGTTCAATTGACATGGATTATATGATATCGAGTAGGTGAAATGACAAGCCATTGAATTGATTCATTAGAAAACATAATTAATGAGCACATCACTCAACTTTTGTAAATGACATGTTCCTCTTGCAACTTAAATGAATTCAACTTATTTGTTATTCGGACAGGGATGGGTTGTGGCTGCTTATACTCCTTTTTATATACAAAACGATACATGTCGTTTCATTATCAATAACGGCACTTGTGTCATTTTATTGATTTCTCCAGTATTTTGCTTCTTTTCCAATGCAAAGACCTTAAGCATTGGACCCCATAACTTAAGAATGTCAGAAATGTTGATCATGTGTTTATAAATATAACGATACAAGGGCCATTTTCATCTCACTAACGGCGTTTGTGATGTTCTATTATTTTCTCCTATATTTTGATTTGTTTTCAACGCAAAGACCTCAAACAATGGACCACTAACGTATGTAAGACATAATAGTTTACCATGTGATAAAGAACGTTTAAAATGATATAGATTATAATTGACGCTTATAAGTCAGTAACGGCATTTATGCCGTTCTCATCGACATTTTCAACTCAGTAACGACATGTTTGTCGTTTCTCATGAAAGCTTATAAGTCTTGTAACGGCACTTGTTCCGTTCTCATAGACACTTATAAGTCCAGCAACAACACTTGTAATGTTCTAATGAAAGTTTATAATTCATGCAATACCACTAATGTCGTTCTCATGTACGTTTACAAGTCCAATAAAGACGCTAGTGCCGTTTTCTTAAGATAACAAAGTAAAGATACACACAAATATTTAACTAAAGGCAAACATATACTACAGAAAAAATCCATCTCCTAGAATAAAGTCATCCTACTAATATGCGCATTTTCAAATGTAGTCTACAATTTTTTTGCATTGTCCAAAACATCAAAATCCTCATATTCGACTGAAAATTTTATATACCTTGAAACAAAATAATTTTGAGGGGTATTGTAAATCACTAATCCTAAGCTCTGATCACCCTAGAATTATATCCCTTACCACTATAATTGGCATTATTTCACCACTACCACTGTACTAATATGTGTTTCCCCCACTCCGATTATAAGAGTTATATCTTCTAAAATCACGACCACCAAAATGCCCACCACCAAGCCTACTTTTACCTCCATATGGAGCTTGACTTGTAAACCAAATCAGCCAATGGGTACCTCATGATTGGCTTCCTAATTCACATCAGCTAGTGGCTTTGCTAGTGATGAATTGTTCTTTGTTAAAGAAAATGGTAGTGAATCATGTTTTCCTAGCACGACCTATATGTCTAATCCGGTATACATAATCATCAATATCATTGAGGAGATCAAAGTTAATAACATTTGCAACATGAAGAATATCAAGACCATGAGCTACCACATCTGTCGCAACAAAAATTAGTGTGTTTCCACTCTTAAATGTTCTCAATGCTAGTTCTCTTTCATGGAACAGTAGGTAAATGAAAGTCAAATCAAGTGATAATCAATGTAGGCATAATGAAACAACAATTACGCAACTAAAAAATAAAAGGATTCAATAAAGTCAAGGGAATACACAACCTTTTAAGTTGCTAACTTATATACATTGTTTAGTAAGTCAAGATCTATTCTATAAATAAGGAAACTGTAGTAAAAATAGAAAAACATAATATGAAGAAATTTCGAAATCAACAAGTGTATAGTTCAATATGGGACTCCCGAAAAATCACTAAATACAGTAAAGCATCATATGAAGAATTGTATTAAAAGCGCCGAATTACTTAAATCAAATTATCTGTAGTGCAACTCTCAAAGTCTCAGGGCATATCAAAGAACAAGCAAATTTGCATATCACATTTATAGTAATTCTAATAAATGAATTTCTTTTTAACCCATCATCTTAAAAACCCCAAATGTATCAAAAATCTATCCACATTTAAAAAAAAAAAAACTCAACTAAAACTAAACTAAATATACAAATAAACTATGAAATCATAAATAAATAAAAAATGCTCTTTTTACACTTTTTCATTCTAAACCTATACTAATGGATGCACAAAATCACATTTCAAAATGAAAAACTTGAAGGAAGAATTACCTTTTTGTTGTACTAGCTTGTACCAAAGAGAGATGAAGTAATGTGAAATAAACATGAATCAAAGAAAAAGTTTTTTGTAATCTTGAAATGTTTTGAAAATTAAGGTGAAGAAGATGATTTGAAAATTCAAATTTGGGGAATAGGGTTTCCTAGTGAAAAAGAAAGAACAAGGTGAAATGAAAGAAGTTAGGTGAATAATTATGATATAAATTGCAGGGCAACTGGGTCATTTTACTGATTAAAACATTTTTAATTTTTTATTCTATTTTAATGTTGGTCACAAGCCATTTGTCCAAACTCATTGCCCAACCCGGCCATTTGGCCAAATTTCCCAAGTTTTAAATATTTTTTACTTAAAATATCTAAAATAACAACAATTTACCGAATTCTCTCAACTATAGATTCCCACTTTCATTATCACGTTCCATACTCAAATTCAAGCCCTAAACTCACGTTTAAACCCTAATTTTTTTCTTTTGCATCTGTATTATCTCCAAAATAAGCAGTTCACGATAAAAACGACAAAATGGAATACTTCCGTTTTAAACAGTCGGGTGATGTTTTATCTAATTTCATATATATTTTACTTTATGTTCCCTCATATCCACATGAAAATGAATGAATGCGAGTTTTGCCTAAATCTAGAATGAAATATAGACTCCATGGCCCAAAATGACATGCTGTCAACTTAAACGGCTATGTAAAGTTTCAATTAATTTCGTGTTCATTTAACTTTATATTCACTCTTATCCTCATGAAAATAAACGAATGCAAGTTTTCCCTATATTTGGAATGCAGTTGAGACTTCGTGATCCAGAACGACATGCTTTTGTTTTAAACAGCTAGGTGTCATTCCAATTAATTTAGTAACAATTTCACTTTATGTTCACTCGTATTCACATAAAAATGAATTAATGCAAGTTTTCACTACATTTCGGCCCCATAGTGGATATAAAGTTCGAGCAATAGTGACCAACACTATTGTTCCGTGAGTAAAGTACACTAGATTTTACGAATGAAGTAAGCAACTGAAGTTTTATTATATTCGAATTGTGAGATAAGATACTCAATAAATTAACGAATTTAACTTGTACAAGTCTTTTAAGATATTCGACAATATGATATATGACTTTTGGAGTCAAATCAAGACCACATAACCCAAAACTACATACTGCCATTTAAACGACTAGGTGTTGCTTCAATTAATTTCGTGCTTGTTTCACTTTATGTTCACTCATGGTCACATGAAAATGAAAAAAAATGCAAATTTTCACTATATTTAGACACCACGATGGCACGATCAATACAAAGCTCACACGATAGTACCGATACTATTATTTTGTGAGTAAACTATACTAGGCTTCACTAAACGAATATAAATAACTCAAATTTCATTATATATCAATTATGAGATACGATACTCAACAAATTAGCTCGTTTAACTAGTACATATTTTCTAAAATGTTCCAAAATATGATCGACTAGATTTGGAGTGAAATATAAACCCCGTGAACCAAAATGGTATGCTTTCTTTTTAAACGGCTAGATGTCATTTTACTTTATGTTTACTATATTTGGACAACAAGGTTAATACAAAGCTCACGTGATAATACCAACACTATGGGTGCCCGTACTTTAGTCCCAAGTCACGGTCGATCCGTAGGCAGCGGTTGAGAAAAATTAGCGTAGACAGGGCATTTCGATGGGATGAAACTGCCTTCAACAAGGATGAAGGCTGAAGAACGTGGAAAGGAATACTTACGCGAATTCTAGAATCTTCTAATCCTAAACCACTATTTTTGTAGGCTTAAAAATTTGTAGGAACCTAGCAGCTGATTTAGTGTTCAACAAAGGCAGTTTTTAGTTAGTAAGGAACCTTATCATTGCAAAAGAAGAAAAATAACTCGCAGATTAGCAATTTAATCCTGGCCCTTGAATTCAATTTTTGTGTAATGTTTTGCCTATAAATACTTATATAGTTTCATTTGTAAAAGCATATAGTGAAGTAAAGTTCATCTTTCATTAATAAAAGAGGCAGGCTCTCCCCAAACTTGCTAGTTTGTTTTTTTTGTTCTTTTCTTTTATACGTCTCTTTCTTAAGTTGCAGTAATTTAATCTCAATAAGTAAATTTCATAGGTGTTTTTGAGGCTGCCTTAATGTATCCTTGCGGAGGTAGGATTTTCAAACGCTAAGGCCACAGGGTCTAGCTTTTCAAGTTGAAAACTTTAAGTCGTGGTAGCAGAGCATCGTTTGAGCATGCTGTGTAAGTTTTCTACAATGGCTAAACCTCAGAATACTACAGAGATTGAGATTGAAGGGCAGTCTAACCATTCTGAACACCCACCCAAACCTGCTCATCCATAGACTTAAGGAAAGTTCTCATTGTAACCTTCCAATAGGCATAATTATTGTCATAAAAATAAGGAAGAACGGACAATGACTGACTCATCTAGACAATTAGGTCAAGGATCATAAATAGGGCTCTGATACCACTTGACATTTAACCTAATCGAGATTATTAATCAATTTAGATAATGTTTAGACCCTAGAATGTGCACGGCGGAATTAAAAGTACCAAGTTCATTTTTAATTATTTTTAAATGGCTAATCAATCATGTCAAATTATCATATGTTTAATTACCATAATTTGTAATACAAAAGCAATAAAGAACACCAATATGATCACAGAAAAAATCATTCTCGAAGGATCAAAAACTTCGGCCACTTTGCTAGTCAATTATCCACTATAAACGAAACAACTTACAGTATGGTCCAGACCCGACTAACTCTTAGTCCCCTCTGACCTTCTTTTCCTGTAATCACCCTTGATCCTATTGGACTACGTGCTCCTCACACCAGATCCCGACTCCTAGTATATTACCTTAGCCCTCTTGGACTACATATTCCTCAAACTAGCTCCCGACCCCCTATATATTATCTTAACCCTTCTAGACTGCTTGTTTCTACACCAGCTTCCTATCCCTAGTATCGTTTATCTCCGGTTGATTAAGTAGTTTGGTATTTGATCAAAAGATCTTGTGTGTTTTGATATGTGATTAATGTGGAATAATATGGTTTGATCAACAAAATATGTGTTTAGAAGAATTTATGGACCAAATAATATGTGGTGGTTGAATCTTGGAATTAATGAATGTTTTGGATCATCAAAGTATTGATCTATATGGAATAAATCTAATTTGGCACCCTCTGGGACGTCCATGGGTTTAAGTATTTATAGGTTTTGTATTTGGGATGAAAAGGGATTGAAAAATCAAGGGTTTAAAGCAACACAGAATTCTGGGGTATCGACCCGCCGCTAGAGCGCTAGTCTAGTGCTAGACGGGCGACAGGGGTTCTGCTTCTGCCGCTCGAGCATCAGCTAGGAGACAGGCTAGTGAAAATGCATCTTTCTCAATTTCAACTTCTTAAAGTCCGAATATTGATCTTCTTCTTGAATTTCTTTGACTTGTTTCTGACTCTATCAACCCAAACTAATTTTACCATAACTTGGACTTTTCTAAACCTATTTTAACTTTGATTAAAATATAATTAAATCATAATACAAATCTATTAGATTATTATTTTTGTCTTATGAAATTGCCAACTACAAATTAGACTTTACAGAAAACAAATAAGTTTTACTTAACTTAGAAAAGTGTAGAAAACACCCTACATTAAATGCTTGGAGTTTGAGTACCCTTTTGTGTCCAATTCGTAACAAAATGCAACGTGATCCTAAGGTCCTTCAAATAAATTTTTAGATTCCATTGTGTTAGATAAATGGTGAATGAAGTTTATGTGTTTAGAATGGTGGTTTGAGAGATAAACGAGCTACAGATTTTTGAGAGAGATAATGTCTTGAATTGTATGATAATGGACAGTTTCTAGCAGTTGATCAGGTAGGAGTTAAAAAGGTAAGTGGGAGTGCTCTTAGTGGGTAGATTGTCGGTGATCAAATAGGAGTTAAAATTGTAAGCGGAGATGAGAAGTGCACTTAGTGGGTAGTATAACTAAATAGGTTGCTTACAGTGGAGAAAAGAATCACATTTGAGGGTTTTAAAATGCTAAAAATTGGAGCCAAACGTAGGACAAAAATATTATGTTTTAAGGGTTGTTTGGTATAAACAATAAATGTATCAAATCTTGATTTTAATGACTTGACATAGGTGGTAATTAATATAGGATAAGTTGTTACAAAATAACGCAATCAAACTAAAATAGAAGTTTATCGCTTAAAATAGAATTTGACTGACACCTTACAAAATTTTAAGATAAGTGCATGCAACTTTACTATCGTGACCAAAAAAATCAATTTGGACTCTGAGAAAGTATCGTAGCGACATAGTAATGTAACCCAAATCATTTTCGAGTTCTACAAGAAATTTTTTTCTAAAACAAAAAATAAAATTTTTTCAATAGCAACAACTCTCCCTCTTAAAAAAAATTCTTTTCTCAAAATTTAACTTACTTGTTTAAGGAGGTCGGAATATTTGGCTAAAACGGCTTCTTCTCTTTCCCAAGTAGCCCCATCCTCACCATGTCTACCACACTGAATTTTGACTAATATAATTTTTTGATTCCTCAGACATGGTCCTTTCTCTCTAGAACCACCGCATGAGCTTCTTCATACGTCATATCACTCTGGACATCCAATGACCAAATATTCACCACATAGAAACGTGAAATACATTGTGTACTATCAGTAGTTCCGATGGCAATGCTAAACGATATGCGACATTCCCAATTTTTTCAAGAATCTCAAATGGACCAATAAATTTAGGACTTAATTTTCCTTTCTTCCCAAATCGTAGTATTCTCTTTATCGGCGCCACTTTGAGAAATACTTTCGTGCCAGCCTCAAAAGTCAACTCTTTTCTCCTTTTGTCGGCATAGCTCTTTTGACGATCTTGGGTAGTTTTAATTCTCGATCTAATTTTATATATAACATCTACAGTCTTCTCAACCAATTATGGACCCAAAACTCTCCTTTCACCAACTTCATCCTAGTATAATGGCGAATGACATCGTCGACCATACAAAGCCTCGTATGGCGCCATGCCAATAGTGGCTTGAAAGCTATTGTTGTATGCAAAATCAACTGACGATAGATGATCTTCCCAATTACCACACAAATCTAGGACACGAGCTCTCAAAATATCTTCAAGAACTTCGATAGTTCATTCTAATTGTCCATCGTTTAAGGGTGGTAGGCAATAATAAATGTTAACTGGTATGCATGGCTTTTTGAAGGTTTATCCAAACTTTGAAGTAAACCTCAAGTCTCTGTCTAACACAATAGGCACTGGAACACCATGAAACTGCATAATCTCTCTAACATATATCTATGTGAACTATTCCAAGCTGAAGATTGTCGAACTGGTAGGAAATAAGCAAATTTTGTCAATTGATCCACAATAACCCAAATTGTATTGTGACCTCTTGCCAATCTAGGAAAACCAATGACAAAATCCATTGCAATCTTCTCCGATTTCCATTTAATATGTCCATAGGGTTCAATAGCCCCGATGGCCTCTGATGTTTAGCCTTCACCATTGACAAATCATGCATTTGGACACAAACAGAGTGTAACACCCCAAATTCTAGGAACTCAAAGCATTAAAAATCTTCTTAATTTGAGCTCTTTAATGTCAACCAAAATAAATTTCAAATAAGGAAAATTTGTAGTTGAAAATATATTATAAAAATACGATGGGAGGTAGAATTTGATTTTGGAAAACATTCGGAAGAAAATCAGTAATACCATTAGCGCAGCAGCAGAAAGATAAAAATTGTTTGACCTAGTAAACGTTGACTAAAAATCACGAAATTTTAACAGAGACTACGAGATTCATATACATACATCATATAAAAAATTGAGCTCACTTCGATAACGTTTGAAGCACGAAATCATTTTTCAACTATGCTGGACAGATATTTTCGAACTGACTCGTAGCAGTCTACTAAAACGGATATAACTCCTTCTCTAAATATTATTTTAAGGTAATTCCAAAGGCCACTGTTAGAAGACTCGTAGATCTTTCGAACCCAACTGATTTCACTCAAAACTATACACCGTAGCCCAAGTTATACCATTTTTAATTAGGTAGACAGAATCTGAGATTCAATACAGCAATACATAAACTTCATATGTAGTCAATCGTTTCTAAATTATAGTCGA
>CAIGRT010069678.1:0-22438 GCA_903798405.1 Fraxinus platypoda | reverse complement strand
TGCAAGCTTTCTTTAAATTGTAATCAAATTTCTTTCGTCCCGAAACGACCTAGAGAAAGCAGAAGGTAGTCTAGCGCACGGTGTTCCTTTCTGTGCTAAGAAGAAAGGCAACCCATGAAACCAGGTCTCTCTATCACAATAACTTCTTAGCGCGCAAGAGAAATATACATGGTGTAAAAACTCTAAAAACTAGCCATGTAGATTTGTCCTGATAACGATGTTGTTACAGGAAGTACAATTTCCTTTTTTCTTGAGCTTGATTTTTCTTTGAAATTATGCTGCCCCTAAATTGTGCTATATAATTGTATCTTTTATTATTTCTGCTATTACCTATGAATTTTAATCTTTGAATTAATTTTTCTGTATTTTTCCTCTTGCCAAGTTTTATGTTTTAAGCCTATGGGTCTTGCAGTGCCTTAATGATGGAACGCCTGATGTAAGGGATGCAGCATTTTCAGCTTTGGCCGCCATAGCCAAGGTACCCTTCTGGGTTTTCCTTTCCACTGTCAATCCGTCAGTTCTAATGCAGTGCTGATGTTATTATTCGTGCAATTGTATTTTCCCTTCTTTCAGTTGGTTGGAATGAGACCTTTGGAGAGGTCGCTGGAGAAACTTGATGATGTTAGGAAAAAGAAGTTATCAGAAATGATTGAGAGTTCTGGAGGGGGTCAATCCTCTGTTACAAGTACAGGTAATTTTAAATGTTTCTGATCTAACATACTTTGGATATTTCTGTTTTGTTATACTTTTTACTTGAGGGTTCTGTTTGACATATCTATTCTTGTGAAAGCTACAGTCCAATCTTCAGGAGGAGTTGTGTCTTCCAAAGAGGTAGGTAAATTTTGCACATAAAGACTTCTCACAGCATTTTCTGTTTTAGTATTATAGATTTTAATAGAAAGAGGCAGCTAAAACCAACAGTTGCTTGTGGTGGATTGTTTCCCTCAATCTATTTCCGAGCAATTAAATTAACAAATTGCTTTCTTAGATTGTATAGAAATTATACTTTTCTGTTTTAGACTGTAAGTAGTTAAATAAGTCTTGTTGGAACAAAAAACTCGTAGTGTTGCTTGCATTCATTTTTCAGTTCCCCTGGATCAAGAGCTGGATCAAGAGTGTGTTTAGGAAGTGATATAGTTTAATCCATGCATCTTGTAGGACCCACAACTTATAATCACTTAAATTTTAATTTAATCACTTACCAAACATGCACAAAATGGAGGTTGAGAAGGCATCTGTATTTCACTTTCATTATGTGTGTCTGTGGATGATTGCTTATGTTGGGGATATACGAGTATTATATACTCTTCCATTTAACGTGTTAGTTTAATTTGGCAGATTTCATTGCTAGTGTTGAAAAAGTAAGACTTGAGTTACTTTTCATTTATCTTCAAAAGGTCGGGAATTTTTCCACTCTCATCATTTCATGTACTTTTAGTGTGAGCATTTCTGGGAATAAAACAACTCTTGTGGAAAGGTTTCTTATTTGTGGACATCCCAAAATGGAAATTATGTCATCCAATTGGAGTTGGATAGTATCATCCCCATGAGTGATTTATTTAGTTTTCATATTGTATAAATATATCATATAATAAATTTTGTGTTTATTTGGTTCCAAGTAGTAGGTTGTGATTGAAGCATCATGTTGAACGTTCTTTCCTGGATATTTCTTGTTGCAGACTTCAGATGGATTACTTGTTAGGAGGTCAGCAGCTAGCATGCTTAGTGGAAAGAAGACTGTTCAAACAATTGTAAGTTCTCTCTTCGCAATCCCCCCTGGCTCTGGATGTTTCTTATCAAACCTTGTGCATAATAAAGGAGAAAAAGGCGAAAATTGCTCACTCATGTAGACATTAGTCTTCTGTTATGTGATCTTTGCCTGTTGATGCTCACTTGCTCTCTCCTTTTTCATTTTCTCCTCTTGCTTTTTGCAGCCTGCTAATAAGAAAGCAGCATCTGTGAAATCCGGCATCAATAAGAAAGGTGATGGAGGTGGACAGTCAAAAAGTTCCAAGGTTGTGGAGACTGAAGATATTGAGGTATATAGTTGATGCACCTCCGTTCACTCTTTGTTATGCTGTTAATTGGCGAGTTTATAGCAGGTTTTTAATCCACTTCGTTTTACAGCCAGCAGAAATGAGTCTTGAAGAGATTGAAAATAAATTAGGCTCCCTTATTCAAGCAGATACAGTTGCGCAGTTGAAGAGTGCTGTGTGGAAAGAGCGGCTTGAAGGTTTATATTTTAATTTGTTCTCTTTATTGTTGAGTTTATTAAAGTTGATTCTAATCTAATATTTTTTGCAATAAAAACATAAAAATCGTCTTGTTTCATTATGTATGGAGGTTTGAAATGAAACTTGTTTTTAGTAAGCTTTGAAGTTTGAATGGAATGTTCTTATTTGAACTTACAGCCTCGAGCCTTTTTATGATAGAGATCCTCTTCACTGAGAGCACCTCCTGTCGGCGTCTTTCATCTAATTCACTCCTTGAATCTATTTTTGGGGCATTTCTATTTGTTTGTAGAAGATCATGGCAGTTTTAAGATCTTTCATACTTTACTATTATATTTAGGGTGACGGTATCTGTAACCACTAATGTGATATAGTCACACTCCTTGAAGTAATCACTTCATGATAAATATATTTGTGATTGTACGATTTTGGGCTGCTTTGCTTGGTTTTGTATGACGTCTTTTTCCCGCTCTTTTAACTTGTTTTGAAGACAGAAATTTGTCTAAAGCTTCTGTTTCTTATAATCAAGTCTGAAGTCCGGCTAATGTGTCTTAGTTTTCAACCGTTCACATGTTATGACAATCATTAACTCATTAGAGTTGATTCCTATGGTGCCTATAGCATTGCTTTTTACCCATCATTCCTTAACCTATTTCTTAGGTTTCCTTTGCATTCATACTTCTTATCTATCACGGTAAATGTATCAAGACAGCATTGGGCAAAGAGCTGATCTTAGTTATTTTTGAAGAGTTCAAAGTCTACGAATATTTCATGAATGTTTTCACGCTTCTTGTTGCAGCTATCACGTCATTTAAAGAACAGGTGGAAGTGCTGCAGGACCTTAATCCATCTGTGGAGATTTTGATACGTTTACTTTGTGTGGTTCCTGGCTGGAGTGAGAAAAATGTTCAGGCATGTAAAAATATTTCTTTCTGGATAGGGCTATATTATCACCTTTACTTGAACGAATCAACTCATGTCATACATTTAAGCAGGTCCAGCAACAGGTTATTGATGTTATTACTCACATAACTTCAACAGCATCGAAGTTTCCAAAGAAATGTGTGGTGCTTTGCCTTTTAGGTCAGTTGTTCTTGTTTCCTTTAATGCTACACTACCATATGTTGTTGGTCCTGCAACCTTCCTTCATTTTCTGGCTTTCTTTACTTTATGTTTTAACGTTGTTATTTGATCCTGCTTGTATCCAACAGCTGGTAACTACCATTTGCACGTGGTATTTTCTGCTGTAATATAGAGTTCAAGTTGACTTCTTTCGGGCTTTCTGTGATTCTGTATGTCTGAAGTTGATATGCCTTATTGACAGGTATAAGTGAAAGAGTTGCCGATATCAAGACTCGTGCTCAGGCCATGAAGTGCCTTACTTCTTTTTGTGAAGCTGTGGGCCCAGGTTTAATTTTTGAGAGAGTACGTGTTCTTGTATTTCTAATATTTTTAGTACAAGCACTCGGCAATTGGCATGGATTTTAAGATGGATCCAGTTATGCATTTCCACACAGTCTGGAGTGCTGTACTGGTGATCGTTACCCTAAACAGGAAGATCAAGAAATAAGCAGTCTTTCCAATTCCAAACAAATCAAGGAACAGATTAACTCTTGATCTCATCCCAAGGTTAAACATGAATCCCGTGGTAGTAGTTAACCACTCAGATGGAAGCCAAGTTACATTACAGTTCTCGTTGTTTTCCTGCCCATTTAAGTACCTCAATAGCATAGTTATTAACTTGTCCAGAGACTTACAGCTGTAGGTTTCAGTAATTCTATTTTCAGAGAGTAACTAATCTGAAACTAGGATATAGATATGATTGATGTTACTTCGTGACTTCTAAAGCTCTAATCTATGTCAGCCCTGCATCATAATAGTTGATTCTCTTAGGTAGGGGATAGGGGGTGGTAACTATGGAGAAACTTTTATAGGTTAAGGATAAAAATGTTGTCTTCATTCCTAAGTCCTCACATTTGGTTCTTGAAATGATAATGGTAGGCAATAGAACACTCAAAAGCACATTCTTGAGTTGCATGAGGGAGTTTGGGTTGCAGAGGCATTTCTGTGGCAAGGACAAATTTAAAGTTGGATACATCTGTCAGCCTGGTTTCATTTGGTTGGCTGCACGTAGCACAACTTCTGTTTCTTTTTCTTTTGTGTTTGTAGCTCTAATTATTGAATGACAAGAGTGGCAGTATTGAAATGATAATTAAGATTGTTTTCATTATAGGAAGTGACATTTAACATGAATGGTCACAATGGGTATTTATAGATATATATATGTCATTGTGCCTTCAATAGTGGCTAGGCATGTTATTACTTTGTTCATTTTGTCATAATAGTCTTCCTTACTTCTTGACACTGTTAACTGATCTCTCTCTCTCCTTTATCTATTGCAGCTGTATAGAATCATGAAAGAGCACAAGAATCCTAAGGTTCTCAGTGAAGGCATTTTATGGATGGTTTCTGCAGTTGAAGATTTTGGTGTTTCATATCTGAAACTGAAGGTGTACTTAAGCTCCTTTGTGCAGCATTATTTTTTGTGGTGGTGGTTCCCTCTAAATATTTCCAATTACGGATTTACATGATTTTAGGTAAATTGTACATAATCTTAGGGATGAGGCATCATTGTGTGTTACAGGATTTAATTGACTTCTGCAAGGATATTGGTTTACAATCCAGTGCTGCTGCCACTAGAAATGCTACGATTAAACTTATCGGTGTTTTGCACAAATTTGTTGGCCCAGGTGATATATCCCACTTTTACTATGTCTGCTTGTATGACTTAGACGTTTATATGGTCTAAACACTTCTGTCTCTGCAGATATTAAGGCATTCCTCTCAGATGTTAAGCCTGCTCTTTTAAGTGCCCTTGATGCAGAGTATGAAAAAAATCCATTTGAGGTATATTATTTAGTATTTAACATATCCGTCTCGATGAAATTTATTACTTTGATGTTTATCGTTTGTGTATTACCACCTGCAGGGTATATCTGCAGTTCCAAAGAAGACCGTGAAAATTTCGGATTCTGCATCATCTTTGGCTGCTGGTGGGTTGGATGACCTTCCACGTGAAGATATTAGTGAAAAGGTCACACCTTCCTTGTTGAAGGGCCTGGAGTGTTCAGATTGGAAGGTGCATTTTTTATAGATGAGATTATAATTGAGTATTAATTGTTCAAACTCATACCAGTCACTCTTGCCTTTGCTCTTTTCATTCTAGATTCGCTTGGAATCTATTGAAACTGTGAATAAAATTCTGGAAGAGGCCAACAAACGTATTCAACCGTCTGGAACTGGTATATTATGACACCTGAGACTAGTGGCCATTTTAATAATTTTCATCTATATTTGTATGTTGATCTATATTTTGACTATTCCTCCCAGTGGAGTTGTTTGGGGCTCTAAGAAACCGCCTTCACGACAGCAACAAGAATCTAATTATTGTAACTTTATCAACTATTGGTGGTCTTGCATCTGCAATGGGTCCGGCAGTTGAGAAGTCGAGCAAGGTTCATTTTTGACAGTGCAATTAAATTTATCTTATCATCTCTCCATTAGATATGAGCCAGATTTTCTGTTCTATTTTTATGTGGTTTCTTGCAGGGTATTCTGTCAGATATCTTGAAATGTCTTGGTGACAATAAAAAGCATATGAGAGAGTGCACTTTAACCGCTTTAGACTCTTGGCTTGCCGCTGTTCATCTTGATAAAATGGTCAACACCCTTGCATTCTCATGTCTATTATTTACTTTTTATTTTTGTTTTGATGGTATAACAAGAATTTCTCTTCTTTAGATCCCTTATATTGCAGCTGCACTAACGGATGCTAAGCTAGGTGCGGAAGGGCGCCGAGATCTTTTTGATTGGTTATCAAGACAACTTGCTGGGTTGGCAGATTTTTCTGATGCTATATATCTTCTAAAACCTTGTGCCTTTGCTATGACGGTATTTCTCTCATCATCTGTAAATAGACAGCATGGATTTCTTCATTTTTTATTCTTTGCTTCTGTCTCAAGCACTTGTTACTGCTTCATACATTTAGGATAAATCAGCAGATGTTCGTAAAGCTGCAGAAACTTGCTTTAGTGAAATTCTGAGGGTTTGTGGGCAGGAAATGGTGCGTTGGTTGCAATTCTTTTTCAATCTCGTTCTAGTTGAAGTTCATTTATTTAATACTGTCTCGTGTATTTCTTTTGTAGGTGACCAAAAATTTGAAAGATATACAAGGAACTGCTTTAGCTATTGTTGTTGAACGACTTAAACAACGTGGACCCTTTCAAGGTATATAGTTTCTTTTCTCTCCTTTTCTCTGATCTACATCTACTTCATTTATTGCTAATGCTGCTTGTTGGCTCACAGAAAATGTTGAATTGGGAAGAACAGTTTCAATGGGTCTCTCATCCAAAAGCAGCTCAAAGATTGGAAAACCTAATGGTCATGGTGATCGTGGATCACGGCATGGAAGCAGAGTTGCACCATCAGTAAGTTTTCTTTTGGTTGAATTGCTTGGTTTGAAAGTAGAACGTGAATATTGATTGAAATTATGTCTGTTTAGAGAACTATTCCCGCAAAGGGCTCGAGGCAAGAGATCGTTACGTCTGTTCAAGAAATTAACATACAGTCGCAAGCTTTGTTAAACATCAAGGATTCAAATAAGGTACATTTCGTTTTGTGTATGTCATATATAGCATGCACAACATAAAGTACTGTCTTATGTATGCTGCAGAAATGATCATCTGAGTTTATTTGCACAGGATGATAGAGAGAGAGTAATTGTTCGCAGATTCAAGTTTGAAGAGTTACGCTTGGAACAGATACAAGATCTTGAGGTTTGAATTAATTGGGTGCTTGTTGAATGATTTTTTTGTTGATCTTCCTGTCATTATTTGGTTTCTTTCATCATATTAAATTTATTCTGCGATATAATTAAAGAATTTTGATACATTATTTAGGATCTTAATTTTTTTTGGTCTTTGTAGTAGAAGAGCATAATCATAAAACATGACCATATGTTTTCCTAAAAATATCACGTGATAGGCACTCTTGTCAATTTTGGGATCTGATGTAATTGGTTCATGAAAACATTACGAATGCAGATATAATTTTCTCTGGAGATGTATAAAATTGCAGTTATATTCTCATGAAATTTGTTTTAAATGTGTTATATGTATGTTCCACAGAATGACATTGCGAAGTATTTTAGAGAAGATTTGTATCGAAGGCTGTTAAACACTGACTTTAAGAAGCAAGTTGATGGGATTGAGATTCTGCAGAAGGTGCTTTTACTAAGAAGTACATGTTATTCCGAATATGGGTATTCATTAGGCTTCCTGACTTTGCTTTCTTGTTGGCTTTCAGGGTCTTCCATCTATTGGAAAGGAAATAATTGAAGTTTTAGACATTCTCTTGAAGTGGTTTGTTTTGAGATTCTGTGAATCTAACACATCATGCCTATTAAAGGTATAGAGCTATCATTTCTTAATCATTGGCATGTGAAAGATAATTAGACATACTCATTCAATGCAGATTGCGTGCCACCATTGGTATACTCTAGTCTTCTGTGGTGTGATAATCAATATTATTTTAGTTATGTCGAAAACTGTTAATATATCTGATGGAATCATTATGTAGATCTTTTAGTGCTTGTGTGGAAGTGAGTTTTTGAAAAACAGTTTCCTCCACTCATTTTCAACCACACATTCTCCAAAAAAAATATTTTTCATGTTTTCCAATAACTTTTCCCTACTTTTAACATTCTCCAATAAAATCACTTTTCAAATAATCTCTCCCACACAATGGCTTGGCAAATCAACTATCTCCTGTTCTTAAACATTTTTCAGGTTTTCGTTTAGTTTTTTGAAAGCTAAGAATATTTTTGCCAATAAGCATTTTTGGGCTCCATTTTTGAAAAAAATGCATTTTTCTCTTCCTTATATTCACCCATACATTCTCCAATAAAATAATACTACACGAAAACCCAAAACTCTTTCTTATTTTTTAACCCACATCGTCCAATGAATCACTATTACAAAATACATTTTTCTCCAAATCTATTTTTAATGGAGCCTAAACAAGGGTTAAATTTTTTACAAATCCAGTAAACTAAAATAAAGAATGATTGGTACGACATTCTTGTGGTATGAATGGGTAATTAACTGAATTGTTTTTGCTGTTTCACATTGAATTAACTCCATTCATGTTCTTCAAAAAACGATTATAAGGTGCTGGAATTTCTTCCTGAGCTTTTTGACATGTTGAGGAATGAGGGCTACACTATGACTGAAGCAGAGGCATCCATTTTTCTTCCTTGCGTGATTGAGAAGGTATAAAAGACGAGCTGTTTTCTATGGAAGTTACCTTTGTACTTCTGTATTGGTCTATGCCTCCACACGAGGCAAATTACACAGACTGCTCTCTTTTCGATTCTAAAGTTTTAGTTCATGTTATTGAATTTGTTATTGCCAGTTATGATGTTGATTCCGGTGTCTTCTTGCTTTTTTCATATTTATCTCCAAAAGTGATTGTCAACACTTGGTGACATCAAAGTATCTGTTTGAACTATAAATATTTTTGGGCTGCAGTCGGGTCATAACATCGAAAAAGTACGAGAAAAAATGAGGGAATTGATGAAGCAAATAATTCACACATATTCTGCAGCAAAGACTTTTCCCTATATTTTAGAGGGTTTGCGTTCAAGAAATAATAGAACTCGGATTGAGTGTGCCGATCTTGTTGGATTCTTACTGGATAATCATGTATCTGAGGTATAATGTGAAATTTATATTAGATGTACTTTTCTTTTATGAACATTTTTATCTTTTGATTTCTTCTATTGTTTAAAGGTGCATTTTTTTTTGTTCTTTCTACTCAGATAAGTGTCCAATTAAAATCCTTGCAAATTGTCGCTAGCTTAACGGCAGAGCGAGATGGTGAAACTAGGAAAGCTGCTTTAAATACTCTGGCTATTGGATATAAGATTCTTGGTTAGTTTTATCTTGACTACTGCATATAAGTGATGCATTTTCAGTTAATTTTTTTGATGTGGTATGGATATTTGAATCTTCATTTATATGGGATGCGTGTGGAAAAATGAATCTCTGTATTTAATATTATATTGCGTGTCATCGGTAACTGGTTATCAAGTCTTGACCATTAACATGGCACTACTCGTTCTAATGCTCGTTAATTTAAATTTTTATGGGTTAGGTGATGACATTTGGAGATACGTTGGGAAGCTTACAGAGGCACAAAGAAGTATGTTAGATGATAGATTTAAGTGGAAGGTTAGTACATGCATGTGCTTTCTATTTCCGCTAGTTCTTTCTTCTTTCTCCAAATCATGGATGCATATCTTGTTTGTCAGGCTCGCGAGATGGAGAAAAGAAAGGAAGGCAGGCCTGGTGAAGCTAGGGCTGCTTTAAGGCGGTCAGTGAGAGAAAATGGGTATGTTAAAAGAATCAGGGGTCTTGCTATATGTTAATATTCCTGATGGACCTATTCATTGTTTTGTGGACTCTTGTAAAAGATGCGATGTTTTCTTTCATGTTGCCTGTACCATTATAAATTGACAAACTGGAGACAGTTCTATTGCAATCAAGATGACCCGTACAGAAGTGTTGCATGTGTTTTCTTGTTCTCTTTCATCATATATATCATTTGTGACCAGGCTAGTGATATGTGCAGTGTCATGCTGTTATCCTTTTTGTTGACCTTTTCTCCCTTGGTAACAGTGCTTGTTTGGATTTCAATTTAAGCACATTATAATTTAAAAGTAAAAGTAGGATCCACAACTACTACCCATTTGTTCCCCACTCATTTCTATCATTATAATTTCATTAACTTATAATGAAATATGATCTTTTTTCTTCTATTTTCCTCGGGTGCATTCTTTATATTTTATGGTTGAAGAATTAAATTACCTTTTATGGTCTATCATAATATAGATTCTATTATTTTGAAAAAAAAGGAACTAGCAGAAGAAGAGATGAACAGTGTGTCTCTTAATCGGTCTGTTGACTTGTAATGATTTTTCCTTTTGAACTCCTATGATATTGGTTTTATGAATGCAGGTTTGATACTGCAGAGCAAAGCGGGGACGTTTCAAAATCTATATCTGGCCCAATCTTCAATAGGTACCAGAGAATCTATGCCTCAAGCTGTTTACTATGTGCACACGTTGCATGGAGGACTCTGGCTGAAGTAAATTATTAATCTAATTTGTGTGTTTTGCTTGCTAATTTTTTAAACTTATAGGGAGAATTATGGTCATTCTGAAGATCAGATGGAGAAACATCCTATGCCAAGACCATATTCTGGACCTGTTGGTCCAGCTGACTGGAATGAAGCTCTTGATATTATATCACATGGTTCTCCTGAGCAGGTTTGCTTTGAATACCTCAATTTTTGAACTTTGAGATTTGCAAAGAAATGAAAAGAAATGCTTTATTGGGTGTTTATCATGATAAATGTTGTTGGCTGCAGTCTGTTGAAGGAATGAAGGTCGTGTGCCATGAATTGGCACAGGCGACCACAGATCCTGAAAGCAGTGGAATGAATGATATTGTGAAAGATGCTGATAGACTTGTTTCATGCCTGGCAAATAAGGCAATTGCTACATAATTTCTTATTCTAAAGGCCATTCATGTGGTGCTTACATGGTAATGCTTTTAAATGCTCATAACAAGGGTTTATTTCAGGTAGCCAAGACATTTGACTTTAGTCTGACTGGCGCCTCTTCAAGGTCTTGTAAATATGTTCTCAACACTCTCATGCAGGTACATCCATCCTCTTTCCATCGATTTCTTCCCAATAATTTTCATTATGGATATGTTGGATAGAGAAACTCGGACTGACACATGAATTGAAACATATTAAAGAATGATCACTAAAAATGTGAAATTCATTGTCTCCCTTGGTTTTCAGATCAGCCCACATAAATTGGGTTGCTGAATTTTTTATCTTTCTGGTGCAGACATTTCAGAACAAGAGACTCGCTCATGCTGTCAAAGAGAGTACTCTTGATGGTCTAATTACGGAACTGTTGCTTTGGCTTTTGGATGAGAGGGTTCCTCGGATGGATGATGGCAGTCAACTTTTGAGAGCTCTAAATGTTTTGATGCTCAAAATTCTGGTATATTTGTTTCCTAAAATGCATGTCTTAGTGTTTGTGCGCGCAAACGTGTGCTTAATTTTTGAGATACTAATTTTTTGCCTTCTTGCCCAACTAATCCTGAGTTCAGGATAATGCGGACCGGACCTCATCATTTGTCGTGCTCATAAAGCTTTTAAGTCCTGTTGACCCGTCAAGGTGGCCATCTCCAGCAGTGAATGAGTCCCTAAGCTTGAGAAATCAGAAATTTTCAGATTTGGTAGTCAAATGTTTAATCAAACTTACTAAGGTGATTCTCTTTTCTTTTCCTTTCCTCGTGAAACTTGGTGGCTGCTGCCTTCTCTCGCACATTTCACATCTTTCAGAAATGTGTTGCGTCTTTCTTTTGAAGTTAATATTACTAATACTTGCATGGGATAGGTTCTTCAAAATACTATATATGATGTTGATCTTGATCGTATCCTTCAAAGTATCCATATATACCTACAAGAATTAGGAATGGAAGAAATACGAAGGAGGTACCTCTCAAAACTTTAAAGATAAATGATAGGATTTTGTTCCTTGTTTAATGAGATACCTGTCGAGTGCTGTTCTGATTAATTTCACAATGTGTACTAATTAAATGTTTTAACTATCCACTGCCAACAACTCTTGAATTAATAAAAGAGCGGGAGCTGATGACAAACCACTTCGCATGGTGAAAACTGTTCTGCACGAGCTTGTTAAGCTTCGTGGAACTGCCATAAAGGGTCATCTTTCCATGGTCCCAATAGACATGCAACCGCAGCCTATTATTCTTGCCTACATTGATCTTAATCTTCAGGTACTTGTCTTGATAATACATTTGTTTCCCGACTCGTTTTTTCTCATCCTGATCATCTTCAAACAAAATTGAGCAGACCTTGGCAGCTGCAAGAATGTTGACCCCTTCTGGCCCTGCTGGACAAACTCACTGGGGTGATTCAGCAGCCAATGGTCCAGCACCTGCAACGCATTCTGCAGATGCCCAATTAAAGGTACTTATGCTTTCTTTGGCTCTTTTATTTGAATGTTTGATTTGTCCTGTCTAATTTGGTTTCTTTTGTCCATGTTCTGTCCTTGTATTACCCTGCTTTCTCAAATAAATTTTGTGGTGATGTTTGGATCTTACAGCAAGAATTGGCTGCAATATTTAAAAAAATTGGTGACAAGCAAACTTGCACAATTGGTCTCTATGAACTCTATCGAATTACACAGTTATATCCTCAGGTATGTTCCATATATAACATCCATCCACAATAAGATTGAACATGTTATTTCTTTTGAAATATTTTGGAGTCCGTATTTTAGGGCGTGTACATTTTATCAAATTTCATTGACTGAATCTGGTTTCAGGTTGATATATTTGCTCAGCTGCAAAATGCTAGCGAGGCATTTAGAACATACATTAGAGATGGTTTAACACAGGTCTGGATCTAATTTTATCTTTGCGTAGTTAATGTTACGAAGGAAACAATTTCTCAATATTTATTATTAACTTCTATTGCAGATGGAGAAAAATGCAGCTGCAGGAAGGACCCCTTCGAGTGTACCTCTGTCGACTCCTCCACCAGTGGCACTCGACCTCTCCCCAAAATACGGCCCTGTATCACCTGTAAATACAAATGATTCAAGAAATCTGAATGCTAAAGTTGAACCTACAAACTTCAGTTTACCACCATCTTATGCCGAAGAAGATAGGGCTACCAATACCATCTCTGCAAGAGGTCCTTTGTCAGATCAATCTGGTTTACAGCAGAATTTGGGGGAATTAAGGAGTGACAGGTTATTATCTGGAGGTTAGTTAACCTGCAAATTGTTACTTGTTAGTGCATGTTTCTTATGCAGTATTGACCGAACTTAATAGTATAGTGGACAAGATTTTAACCGCTCTTTCTTCTTTCATGATGACCATTGCTATCCAATCCTCCCTACCAAGCATGCATTTCTTGTCTTTGTTGCTTGTGTTTCTTTGGGGAATATTTAACTGACAGATTCACTTCGTCTGCAGTTTCAAGCGGTACATTAGATGCTATTAGGGAGAGGATGAAAAGCATCCAATTAGCAGCAGCTACAGTGAACCCGGATACTAGAAGTAGGCCTTTGATACCCATGAATGGGAATGTAACCCACGGACTTCCTGGTCATCCTTCTGTTACAGAAGGTGTTGGTACTGAGAATCCTATGCATGGTGGGGTCCTTCCCATGGACGAGAAGGCTCTATCTGGCCTTCAGGCTCGCATGGAAAGGTTAAAAACTGGGTCACTCGACCCTCAGTAGGATGGAATCTGGGTCGGAGTATTATTCTTCATGCATCCTGGTAAATTATGCCGTATGATGCTAATCTTGTAATTTGGGAGATACAACCGGGCTTATGCATTTTGAGCATTCGTCCCTCCAGGTTATTTGCACGATGTTGCATATTTTTTTTGGCTGATAACAAATGCAGAACTTTGTTTCCTGTAATGTTGCTGCAGAGTTTGTGAGCTTAGTGATATAGGCGATGCGTGGTCGACTTTTATTATGTTCATCCATATTTCTTGTATATTATAGTCATAACTTTGAGCTGTTTGGCGGTCGCCACGATTCAATCTCATGCAAATGCTGTTAAATTTGTTAGCTCATAGTAACAATTCCGAATTTTGCTAGTGTTTTTCTCCCCTCTCCCGACATGCTAATTTTATTGTCAAATTGTATTTTTACCTGGCCATTTATATCCTCCTCATGTATTCGACTTTACAGTTACTTGATCAGATATTACTTAAAGCTCAGAGTGGGAATATCTTCCACTGTAACATCCTCGTTAAAACCATGAGTTGTTATTGTGCAATCTCTCCTTACCTTTTGGAATTGATGGAAAGCAGCCCCTGTATGAAACTTGAGGTGTGGAAGATAATCTTTGAGGTGCGTAAAACCTTGTATCATTTCTGAACCTTTAAAATTTTATTTTCATCGCCAATTTCACCTCCACCCTACCCCCTCCCCTCCCCTCCCCTCCCCTCGAAACTTCATTTTCTTCCCCACCCAAAACCAAAACCCAGAATTTCTGATTGGTAGCTCCATGGGAAATCCTTCCAACAATCAATCACCAACACACAGAGGCAAGTAATCTTTTGGCGAGCCACAAATCACATGTTCGAGCCCAGAGACAAGATTATTGCAGTGATTAAGCCCCTCCAAAAATATATATATATAAAGCAAATCCTCGTAAATTCATACATAATTTATAATTTAAGCACTACGTTACATCAGTCCAAATTTATTATTTTTCGCTCTTCCATTGCCATTTTTCACACCTTTCAAAGAATGAGTATTAATTTTAATTTTTTTTTGCCTAAAAATCAAAATTTATGCAAAATAAAGTTTGCAGAAACCAAACTAAAGGCAGACCCCAAAGCAGTGTAGGAACCAAATTGAAGGGAGTGGGTTGCCAGCGTGAGTGGGAAAAGGTCAGCGGCTGTAATGGCAAGTGAAGGGTCGATTTCTAATTGCAGCTATGGGTTTTAAAGGTTGTCTTCCTCACTTCAAGTTTCATATATGGAACCGTCAATTCCAAAAGGTGGGGGGTATTGTGTCTATAAGCCTATTTTTGAGTATATTTTTGATAAAAGTTAAGAAAATGTGTGGTTGAAAAGTTGTAGATTCCATAAAATGTGTGGTTATATCTAATTGTTGATTTTGACTCAAATTTTTAGCAGAATTTGAAGTCAAACCAAACAAGGGCTAAACTTGTTGAATTGATACACCGTGTCATTGTTGCTTAGTACTCTGTTTAATAGATCATTTCTCCTGTACAAATTTCTTACACATCGGCAATATTCTTTCATCACATCTAGACTTCTCTATACAGCAGAGGAGGTCCCATTCCTCTCTTACATATCTTTGAAAATCCATCCATCCCCAATCCAAAACAATATTGGTTTGTTTGGTGACATCGACATGAAAATGTGAAAGTTAAAAAAAGTTAAAATCTTGTTTGCTATACTATTTAAATTTGTAAGTATTACATATGAAAAATACAGTACATACTCATGGCAACTTGGATAAATTTACATAATTCTTGCATTAATACAAACACACACAAACAGAACATGCAATATAGCCTGAAGCTGATAATAAAAGGACAGCTTCAAACAATATACTTACAAGTTACATATATGATACGACAGCCACATGTGGACATGGACATTAATTATAGAGGTGTAAGCGACAAATGATATGTGTACTCTCTTGACATATTTGGCAGAGTGGATCGAATAATACTGGATAGTATTAATTAAAGAATTAAACGAATCCACGAGTACGGCATACCAAATACTCGTCTAAGATTAGAGTAACCATCGGCAAGATTGAACTTGATCGACTTCTTTAAGGTTTGATCTCTGTATCATCCCATGATATATTGATAAGATCAGCTGAAGTTAAAAAATCGATATCATTCCAATTATTCCAGTAGTAATTTGACACGTCTGTACTTGGACCTCCCCATGGAAATTCTATGGCAGTGCTGCTTGTGCTTGGATTGACTGTTGTAATTGTTGATTCCTCCGCCGCGTCGAGGCAGTTTCCGGCGTAGTCATATGCATTTCCGGCGGGGATTAATAAAGATGATGAATCAATGTCAAAAGTGCTTAAACTTGAGAATTGAAATTCTGGGTTTTGATTCTTTGGTGCTGATCCATTGTTTCCAGTGAAAGATTTCCCTGAAAAGCTGCTAATCTTATCGGCGGTACCAAAAGCACCAAAGGGAAGAATAGATGAGGTGGAGGGGTTGGTGGTGGGATTTGTGGTGGCTGCGCCGCTGGCCGTGGTTGTGGAACTTGCATTTGATGTCTTGAGCCGTTTGTTTTTCCGGCCACCGCCGACAGGCACATTACGTAGAGTGCCACCTTTAGTCCAGTGCCTCTTACAAGCTTTACAGAAATGGCGAGGTTGAGATTTGTTGTAATTATTGTAATAACAGAACTTTGTGTTCGTTGAGTCACACCTTGGACACTTCAAAGGCTCTGATTGTTGGTGGCTCCGCCGTGTAGGTGGCGGCGGTTTTGGCAGCTCCGCCCCGTCTGATTGCACCAAACTTTGGGTCCAAGTACTTACACCCATAACAGAATTCAAATTAAAAAAAAAAGAGAAAAAAAAGACCAAGATTGATATATGAACAAGATATACAAGGGATCAAACTAAGAAGTACGAGGAGAATTTAATTCTCTTATAAGAGAATGTAAAATGTTTTAATGTCGGAGCTTATATCTATATCTATATATCTATCTGTAACAACGACAATCACTCAAGGTTGAATGGTCCAGAGGGAGAGGGTGTCAATTATATAAGATAATTCTCTATAATTTTATATGAATGTATCTATAGTGCATGGAAGAATATTTAAGTGCAATTTTAAATAATTTGATTTATTGGGTGGGCTTATAATTTATTTCTATATAACGCGTGGAAACCGACGTGTGATTTGTGATGAAGAATTAAGAGGTTGTTGTTTGATGAAGCTTTATATGAAAGTTCTAACAGATTTTGATAAAAGTATTAGATTGTGTGTTTAAAAGTTGATAGAAATTGTGAATCTGATTAAATGTTCAATTAAAATTATTTGTCGACTTTGAACCCAGTGGAAGCCACTGCTGCTAATGAATGTATATTTTTATCACGAGTTTTGCATTTTAGCTTAAAAGTAAATACATAGATTGAAAATTTTACCTTGTGCGACGTGTAATATGTAGAGAAGAATGGGAGTGGAGTACTAGGATCCATGGTCTGATTCGGATATTTGAGTACGCATATGTTTGGTCGGTGTAATGTCTGCTATTGATTGGAAATCCTAATAGAGTTAAAATAAAGGTGGTGTAAGTATAGATTGCTAATAATAATAAAAGAAGAATTTGATAGTTGATTATAGGGTAAATTACAGTCGTCAACACGTGATTCCTTGTGATTAAAGATTGTGATCATCCTATGGGCCAATCCGTGTCATATATTACATGTAATCACATGATGTTCAACTTGGTGTGTTCATTGGCTTAGTGAATGTTTGGGTTTACATTTTTTATTTTTAATCTACTCTAGGGAGAAGCCACATGTTGGTTTCTTTTGTAGAAGAAGTCGAGTAAAGATGCAGTCTTGGTACTAAATATGTAATTGAATAATATTGTATGCGTGTTTGATCTAATGCTTGGTCACTCTCGTTTAGAGGCCATATTTCTAAATTTGAAAAGTATAGGAGAGATGTCTTGGACCATGCTTTGTGTAGGTTGTAAGGATGGTTGGTCAGCCTCGTACACCACCATTAGTTGTTATACTATGGCCGAGCGCAGGACAATAGTCAAGGAGCATGCGGTGTTGGAGTTGAAATTGTCGACTTCCTTGTTCGACCTATTGTGGATGGGCATCATCTCGTAGTTGTTGTCAAGGATAATTTAGTGAAGATGGGTCACCATAGCTTAGCACTTATTCACTATGTTGGTGCTTCGACGAGGACAAAGATGACTCAAAAGCAATATTTGTAGTTGGACAAATAGACTTCTCGGCTTAACTCATATCACAGTTTCAGTGCTAGGTCGTGGCTCCCGCAAATTCATTGAGTTAGTTGGGGTTAGACTAATCTTTTCAACTGAACGCCACTTGAATTACGTGTTCGCCAAGTGGACAAAGGTATAATCGAAACAATATTATAACATCATTTGCTTCAATCAAGTCATATCATGAGTATAAATGCACTAAGACTAACAAATTAAATCATTAAATAGCACAAAAATTAAGTATTTCGTCAATCGCATTCAATCATATCTAGCCCCAATTTTTAATCCATTAAAATGATTTATTTTTTTATTTTTGGAGAAAATGAGTTTTGAAATAATAATTTTTTTAAAAAAATATGAATAAAAAGTAGGAAAAAACTGGGTTTACGTGTAAAATATTTTATTATGTGAATGTGTGATTACAAATTAGTTTGAGAAAAAAGAAATTTTGATTTAATGGTTGTTAAAGATGGACATAATGTTACGTATCAAATGTAATTATATATCTTATAGTGTGGGACCATTTATTTTGTTGATTATGATCTATGAAGGACATATCGACCCAACAAATGTCACATTCATTGTCACTTGTCATTTCTTGAATTCTCATCAACGGTGCATGGAGGCCTATCATGTAGCCATATAGGTGCCACTAGAGTCGGCATTACAGTCACCACGAGAATCATTATGATTATATATATATATATATATATATATATATATATATATGGGGACAATGTTGATATAACTATACAAAACAGTTGATACAATTATACAAAACAATTTCATGAAAAGATGGCTTCATGGATTCATACTCTAAAAGAAATCTACAAATGTCACGTCAAAAAGTCATTGAGCAATGAATCAAATGAAACAGCGTTATTCTCAATAGCACTAATGAATTTCATAATTATTTGTATACAAATCGGATTGAACCTACAGTAAATATGATAAAAACTTATTGACGTGACAATAGAATCTTACTTATGATTCTCTATAACAATTATACATTTAGAGAATCAGAATTACGGTTCTCTCTGTTATATCAGCAGTGAAAAGTTTTTATCCTGCTCATTGATGGAACGATGTCAATTCTATGTTTATTTGCATAATATATGAATAACGTAAATTTTGGTACTTACTAACCGGTATATAACGAGCGAATATTGAGTGGCCATATTGTTCTAGGTGAAGGTCTTTACCTCGATACAATTGGAATATATAACCATGGGTGATTTTTAGGCTTCATTTTAATGTTCAGAAATAATATTATCAAGAAATGTGTTGAAAATGGGTGAGATTGAACTCTCGAATAGTGAGAGATTTGAACCATCACTATTTCAAATCAAAGTGATCTTATAGTACTTTTTATAATACTCTCTATTTCTTCACATGGAACAACTTAAAAGAGGAAAAATTAAGTCGATATTCTACGAAATTAACGATTTGTTCTTGACCTTCGTGCATGAATCAATGATTCTGATGATCAAGTGTTCGATATTCTCGCGAAGAATCAACGAATATTTCATTTTTTTAAATATAATTTTTCGTTTCCACTTGCATCAGTGTGTCGGCTGAGTAAAGTCGCTTTTAGTAAATATTTTATTTCATTTATATATAAGTATTCGAAACAGAATATTTGTCGGACAGGATTAATTGAAATCTTAATTTATGCTAATTGACTTACTCATGCACGTGCATTCATAATTTGATGGCTCCTTTCTGTTGCCGGCGGATTAAGCTGTCTTCCGTTTGCCATCATATCCATCGAAAAATTATTTTAGATTAATTATAAGAAATTGTTTAATATGCACTCAAATTATGGTACACATTGAATCAAGAATGAGGACCACATTGCATAAAAAATTATACATGGGTCAAGTATGGTATTATATTATTTCATTTATATGCATTTATTAGAAGGTTTGCGAATAATAGTCAAAGTGACTTCTACTATAAAATGTAGAAAAAAATTAAGAGTAAAGAATAAAGATAAATCGCCAGAGTATGCCTACAATAATAACAAATTTGAGGTCGTCTATGTTTTTTTTTTTTTTTGGACATGCGTGATTTATATATTTGCCTTTGCCATGCTAAGTCGAATGTTGGAGTTGTTGGGATGCAACTGGCAAGTAGACAAAATTGAAGGAACTACATAGAAAAGTATTTAGTATGGGAGTCGAGTACGAAGAAGATAACGAATGGGAACATCGTACAAGTACAAATTCTATGAAGTTAAGTGTAAGTATTAGTTTTAGAATTAATCTATTTTTCCAGAAGAAATTGTCCAGAAATAGTGTCAGAAGATGAGTTGCAAGGAAATGATTAGATGAAAAAATTGACTATGTTTTAAACTGTTCAATGATAGAATATCACGTGATATTATAAAAATTGTTACGTAAATCTTGATATACATGTAGCAAAATTAATATTAGAATTACGTAAATATTGAGCCGGTGAGTGTATTTTGACATCATTAAACATGTTTCCTTCTACGAATTCCATCAAGACTCGCATCAAATATTCTGTACTTCATTTTTGAAATTAATTAAACTACATCCACGAAATACTAGATGTTTTGATAATTTCTATATAGGCCTTCATAATACTTCGTGTGCTAAGTTGGATGATGTAAGCGATTTCTTTTAATTTCCATTCTATACCAACTCAAATGATTTAAAAATAAGTAAGGCTATTTAACACCACTATTCTTACATTAAATGTCAAACGAATAAAATAAAAAGTACAATTAAATGATTAACATAATTTCATTCTTAATTAAATCTATCACATAATGCCACATAAATTGATGCTACATAACATTATTCTTTAAAATAAATAGTGATCTTCTATTACACTTAAATAAATACTACCCGCTAATTTATTCGTATTAATGGCAAATAACTAGACGAAGTATACCTCTATGCATTTTTAGTGCTTGGAGAATAAACAAGATGAAAAAAGATGCATACTTTTATATACTTGTTTAATTGGTACCAAGATTCAATTTAAGCATCTCATAAAGCAAATGTTTAAGTTCAAATCCTGCAAGACGTGATAGAAATCTGTAAGGAATAAAATGAGTAAAGACTCCCAAAACAAACAATACATTTAACATAACAACTTGAGCATAGTGACTTGGGTCATTACTCATTACAATATGCACCAGACATCATCTTTTTATTGGACAAGTTTCGAATGAACATCCAAGCACAAAATTGAGTCTCGAAGTATTTATAAAGGCCAGTTCCCAGGTTCATCGGAGCCATTTTAACAAAAATGACTAAAGTACACTAGTACAACTACAGCCTTCAAATTTATCTCAGACTAGAATGGGAAGCACTACTCGTAAGCTTCCTCCAGTTGGCATCTCCAAAATTTGCATAATATCCAAAAGCACCTAAAACTTAAAAATCTTTCTTCTTTGACTTGCCCACTTTTTCCTGCACCTTCTGTTTCCTTTTATTCGCGTTCTGGATGAATTGCAAAAGTTATACACATTCATTCATGAAAAGGAGGAAAGGGAGAAAAAGAACTATAGACATGATATAGAAAATGCACAACTATGAAGTACACACCTCGGCAACCATGTCGCTGAAATCCTCCTTCTGACCATGTATCTTCTCTTCTTCTCTTGCTTCCTCGTATCTGGGAAAAATACGGACATTAGAACAATGAATGCTATAGGCTTAACCCGACCAATCAAACATTAATAAAAACGGACTCCACTTACTTGGCCAGTAAAACACTGTCCATAAGTTCCAACTCTTCTGGTACCAATATGACATCAGATAAATAGTGGAAATGACATTATCAAAAGCCTATCGTATGGACTGGCAACAGATAAAAAACTTGAAACATTAGTTCCTAGCAACATATAGTCAGTGGCTTCTGAGGCTTTGAACATAGATTGCAAGTGCAAATTATTTCTAGAAAAAAAAAAATGGAAATAGAAAAGTATTTTCGTTCACAACTCCTCGTAACACAGAATTTTAAGCTTGTTTGTATCATGACTAAAGTCATTTGTAGAAAATGCAGAAAACAGTCGTCCGACTAGTTTATCAAGCCATCATGGGTTCAAAATTAAACAGTCCAACCAACCGTATCAATCATATGGTACGAACTGTCCAAATGAATTCAAACGCCATAAATAGGATTGCTGACATTTAAATATTGAGGTGAATCCATTCCAACTAATTAATTATTACCCCACATCCACACAGTCATTCCTATCATCCTATGCACTTATACGTATAACTTAAGGCAATTGGCTCCATTCTATAGCCCGAGAGTGGCAAGATCACAAAAGTCAACTAATATGATTTACCCGTATCACTGATATCATTTCAAATAAATAAGCAATTGATTATATGGATCTCTTAAATGGAATACAGAAAATAAAACTCCCTTACCCTTTTAGCACCTGCCTTATCCTGTGTACCAGAATACCAAACTGTGGCGTTGACAGAGGAAGGCAGTGTAAGATTACAAAAGAAATTGCCTCCCAAGCTCAAGGATCCAGAGAGTTTTACCTTACCACTTTCAAT
>CAIGRT010069655.1:0-12655 GCA_903798405.1 Fraxinus platypoda | reverse complement strand
AACTAATTTTGAAATTTGTGCCCACCGTATTAATTGTGACCTATAAATTTTTTGAAATGTGACCGTAAATTGTAAATCTGTGGCCGAAATGATTGCCGGAATAGTCGTCGGAATAGTCGCCGGAATCGGAGCAGTCGTCGGAGAAGAGTGTCGTCGGAGAAGAGTGGTGGTCGGAATGGTCGCCGGAATAGTCCCCGGAGCAGTAGGGGTGGTGTATGTGGGGTGGGTTTATTATATTATATTAAAATTAAAAAAAAAAAAAAAACTGATTTTTGAATTTTCAAACTATAAACATGATTTTTGAATTGATGTAAACTAAACACCTTATTTATGAATTTTTCCCTTTGCTTATACTGACTTATATTTTGGCCCAAATCGAAATAAGATACATGCTTGGCCCATATAAATTATCTAACTTATAAGAAGAGTTGATCGAGTGAAATAAGATACATGCTTGGCCCATATATTTTGGCCCAAATCGAAATAAGATAATTGTTGTGATGCTCACCAACCTCGATCTCATAGCAACTTCAGTTACCGCCATTGCCTCCTCATTGCCTCCACCTCTTTCGACCTCATCTTCCCATCCCCATTAACTTATTTCCTCCCAACAAGAATCTCTAAATAATTGGAAAGAAATAAATAAATTATCTTCAAAACCAACCGTAATGACGGTAATTAGCCTCCCTCGCCTATTAAAAGGTTTGGGACTTTGCTGCATATATTTTAAAAGGCTTGGAACCTTCCATGCAAATTTTCTTTTTGAAATTAATTAAAAGTTAAGAGACAATTTTTTTCATTTTTAAAATTGATCAAATTATGATCAAACCCAATTGTTAATCAACTAAGACCACCTCCAAGAGTCTAAAATATAGGGCATCCAAATACAAAATACTCTCTATTTTAGTTAATGCATAAAAATAAGTTTCAACTTTTAAAATTCTCTATTTTAACTTTTTAAAATAGATGGTGAGTCTTGCTCTCCAAATTTTGAGAGTCAGACTCACTCTATATTCTTAATTTACAATAATTGCATTTAGTAAGTTACATATTTTAATATTTTACTTTTTAAATTATTCTAATTAAGTACATTTAAATCAATTTGCTATTGACGTATAAACAAACATGTTAAATAAAATATAAGGAGAAATCAATAACTATTTATTGAGAAAAGCAAAATGAAGAGTCACAAGTGTGTGTGTGACACACACATACTACGTTTACAATATCTTGCTCAATTGATCTCGTTGTTCTTATTACGCGCTATGTCAAAAAAGGTAAATGTCAGTATACGAAAACAATATCCCCTATGTTTTATTACATTTCTTGCTCGTCTCTTGATTTAAAAGGAAAAGTATTTTGCTGCCTCTTTTTAAAGATGTTCTATATATTATGGATAAGATACTTTTTATAAATAAGCCCCTGTTTGATCTGTATTAAAATTTTTATTCTCATTCTTCTACTCATTTTTAACCACACATTTTTCAATAAAATAATATTTTACATCACATCAATAACTTTTCCTCATTTTCAACCACACATTCTCCATCAATCCACTATTCCAAAATAATGTGGCTCAAACACAAATAGCATCTCCATTAGAAAATTTTGTACTCGAGGGTGGGAAGGCTTATCACGTCCCGCATAGCCTCTAAACATTAGATGTTATCTATTTTAGATTGTTTATTCTTAAAAATCAGTTTTAAAAAAATTATATATTCTAACTTTTTAGAATAGAGAATGAGTTTAAATATTACTAATGATGCTATTTGTTAAATTAATAAATTATATGTAAATTGGTTGTCCATTTATATATAAAAAATATATTAAATAAAAAAGAGGAGAAATCAAAAAATATATATCTTGAAAAACAAAACAAATAGTCAAAATAAAGAGTATCGTTAGTGTATAAAAAAGTTTACCAATCTTTTTTATACATAAGATGTTTTTTATAAATTGATAATCTCTTGTGGTTAGCCTAACGTCTCTTGACAGAAGTCGTTCAGAGATATTTTCACCATATAAACAATTGGATTGTTTTTTTATTTATTTATTTTGCCAACGTCCAATGAAAAATTATCAAGTGTCCCCCATACAAAATCCTGTCATACTTCCCCGTACACATGGCATTACTCTTGTAACCTCTGCTGAATTTATCTCTGGCATTCCCCATTTGCCCAACAGAATAAACACACAGGTAAAAACCAGAAATTTGAAGATGAAGAAGATGAAATTGGGTATTTTATGAATTGATTTTTATACCATTCAAAATAACCCAGAGCATCTATTTATATAAGAAGATAAATTACATACAATACACCTAACAAATCCTTTAACCGTAAGGAGACACACCATGAATGAAATCCCTAGAATCAGGGATGGTTTTGAGTGCTGAAGATCAATCCGTTGGAGGAGTGTACTGCCATATTCTCCTTCATTCCAAGTCTGGTAAGGTAGAGTCGTGTTTTCCTTGTTTTACGTTTTTCTTCTTTTCTTCAACAATTGCTTCTTCAGTCCTTGCCTTTTCTTTGTGTGCATTTTGATCCACTGAAATACTTTTTCTAACAGCCCCCTTCAAGCTGGAGCTTATCTCTGAAACTCCAAGCTTGCTTCGCAGGTAAAGATGTCTAGAATTTAATAAGGGTTTGGTTAAAATGTCGGCGACTTGATCGGTTGTTGGAACATAGCTGATTATGAGTTGTTTTGCCAAAACCCTGTCACGAACGAAGTGCACATCAAGTTCAATATGCTTGGTTCGTGCATGATAGACTGGATTAGAGGCAAGAGCACTTGCTCCTAGATTATCGCACCAGATTCTGGGAACTTCCGTCTGAGCGATGCTAAGTTCATGTAGTAAAGACTGAATCCACACAATTTCTACAGTGGTGTGAGCTAATGTCCTATACTCTGCCTCGGTACTGGACCTTGCAACAACTTCTTGTTTTTTAGAACACCAAGAAATAAGGTTCCCACCAAGATAAACACAATACCCCATAGTCGATTTTCTATCATCTGGGCATGAAGCCCAATCGGCATCGCCATAGGCAATTATGTTGAGATTGTGTGTTTCTTGAATAGTCAGTCCTATCTCAAGCGTTCCTTTGATGTATCTGAAAAGCCTTTTTAGTAAATTCCAATGTGCATCAGTAGGACATTGAAGGTATTGGCTGATTCTATTTACTGCAAACGTGATATCAGGCCTGGTATGCGTTAGATATTGAAGAGCTCCCACAGCACTTCTGAACTCGGTAGGATTCTCTAATATCTATCCTTCAGTTTTGGCAACAAGTTTCCCAGCTGCCATTGGAGTGACACTTGGTTTCAAATTTTCAAAGCCAAATTTTTTTAAAGTATCAGTAGCATATCTTCTTTATGACATATGTAGACCAATCTCATCTCTGTAGAATTCAATCCCCAGAAATTTCCTCAGACTTTCCATATCTTTTAGTGCAAAGGTTGTATTCAGCCTTTCAATTAACTCCTGCACCTTTGTAGCATTGCTTCCAGTAATTATGATATCATCGACATAAACTAGTAGATAAATCACAGACTCTTGAGTTAACTGATAGAATACTGAGTTGTCAGCCCTTGATTGCATAAGTTCCCAATTCAATAGTGTTTCTTTCATCGTATCGTGCCAGGCTCTGGGAGCTTGCTTAAGCCCATAGAGGGCCTTGCTGAGTTTACATACAAACGAAGGTTTATTTTGATCAAAAAAGCCTTCAGGTTGTTCCATGAAGACGGTTTCCATGAGAAAGGCATTATTAATATTAACTTGCCTTATTTTCCACCCTTTCGAAACAGCAAGTGTGAGGATAATCTTTAGGGTTGGTGCCTTAGCTACTGGACTAAATGTTTCATAGTAATCGATACCTGAGGTCTGCAAAAAACCTTTTGCTACCAGCCTGGCTTTATACCTCTGAATTTCTCCATTTGAATCATGCTTTAGTTTGTATACCCATTTGCAGCCTATTACCTTCATTTCAGATTCTGCAGGGACTAACACCCAGGTGTTATTTTTTATCAGTGCTTCATATTCTTCCTTCATTGCTTGGCACCATTTTTCACTTCACAGGGCTTCATGGACACTCACTGGTTCTATCTCATCAACTGAGTTTGTCACAACATCAACAAATACTTTTAGTTTAAAAATCCCTACTTTAGATCTGGTTATCATAGGATGTTCAGCTGTCTGGTCTCTTTCTGGTATGGAAGAAACATTTCTCAACTCTCTTTCACGTGTTGAAAATTCAAGCTGAATATCACTTTGTTCAGTATCTTGTATCTGTTGGATATCAGATCCTCCATCATTTTCCATCACTCTTTCACCCTCATCTTCAACGGGAGACTCTAGTGCAGGTTCTTCTTTGAGGGGTAGTATACCATTGATCCTCTGTTTCTTCTGTAAAAACTGAGATCAGATGAATTGGTTAGTAGTTTGTAGGAGCTGATTTCATAAGGTAGAGAATGGAAAATGATAGGAGAATATTTGTGTGAGGATTTTTTGTTGAGAAAACCTATTTGGAATGGGAATGAATTTTCATCGAAAATGACATGCCTGGAAATATAGATTCTACCACTGGGACTTAAGCATTTGAACCCTTTGTGAGATAGACTAGGACCTAGATAAACACATCTCTGGGAATGGAAATCAAACTTATGCTTTTGATAAGGTCTTAAGCAAGGGTAACAAGAGCATCCGAAAACTTTAAGTGACTGGAGGTCAGTGCTGTGCTTAAATAGGAGTTCATATGGTGATTTGTGCTGAAGAGTAAGGGTAGGCATCCTGTTTATAAGGTATGTTGCGGTCAAGAAGGCTTCCCACCAGTAATAGAGGGGCATATGTGCTTGAGACAGCAGGGTTAACCCAGTTTCAGTAACATGCCTATGTTTCCTCTCAGCCCTACCATTTTGTTGGGATGTGTGTGGACAAGAATACCTTAGTTCGATTCCTGATTCAAGTGCTATTTTTTCTAAGCTTTTATATTCTCCCCCATGTCTCATTGAATTGTTTTTATCTTCCTTTCAAACTGATTTTCAGCAAATTTTTTGAACTCTGAAAACCAGTGAATAACTTCAGACTTATGTTTAAGAGGGTAAATCCAGGTATACCTAGTACAATACAAAGAGAACATAATACTTATACCCTGAGGTAGAATTAATAGGGGTTGGCCCCCAAACATCAGTGTGAACAAGATCGAGTGGCATGTTAGCATGAGATATGGACAACTTGAATGGCAGAGCATGTGACTTGCCAATTTGACAGGCTTCACAGAGAGGAATTTTTTTATTATTGATAAGTTTAAGTTTATTACAAGCTTTCAAGAACTGAAGTAGTACAGAAGTAGGAGGGTGTCCTAGTCTTCTGTGCCAGATTTCAATCTGGGATTCAGGGACATTGTTACTTGTAGGTTTTGCAGATGCAGATGAATTCATGTAGAAGATAGGCTGAGATTTGTTTAGATGATGACTGATAGAGCTTGTTTTTTGATTTCTTGTGCCATGGTATGATAGATCCAGCTGGTATAAACCTCCTCTAAGTTTTCCCTGCACTAGAGCCTTCCTTGTTGACAGATCCTTCACAACACAATCATTAGGGTAAAATTCAACTGAGACATGATTATCAGAGGTAAGCTTGGAAACACTTATAAGATTTTTTCTGATTTTAGGCACATGTAAAAGTTTCTTTAAGGCAAGTCTTTTTCCAGTTTCAATTTCAAAAACCTTTGAACCAATATGTAAAATTTGCAATGAATTACCATTACCTACAGTCATTCTTTCATTACCTCCATATTCTTTCGCTTCAGCAATATTGTCCTTGTCAGTAGTTACATGGTCGCTGGCCCCAAAATCAACATACTAGGCTTGGTCATCTACTGAGCTTGGGTTTGTAATATAGGCAGATGGATACAAGTTGGAAGTTTGATCACTAGGCCTTTTTCCCATAAATTTCTCATCAAACCTATTGTAGAACCACACAGCACTATGGTTACTTAGGCCACAAATCTGGCAAGGATTTCTTGCCTCATTTGTTCTTCCAAACCTGCCTTTGCTCTTGTTCTTCCCCTGAAGTTTGTGCCTCTAATGCCTCTGTTTCCTCTTCCACCATAAGAGTTTGTATTCTGGAAGTTCCTCTGAGTGAGATTGATTGAACCAAAGTTGGTTCTCACTTGTTTGAGATGTTCCAATCTGCTCTCAAAGGTCATAAGTATGGAATATAGTTCATGCCAAGAAATCTGATCCTTGCTGTTAACCTGCACCACGATTGGAGTGTACTCTCCATCAAGCCCAGCTAAGACTTGAGTTACCAAGTCAGTATGCTCTATTTTCTTTCCTGCTATTTCAAGATTATCTGCCAACTGTTTGACAGTGCTAAGATAATGGTCCATAGTCATGGAACCTTTCCTCATTCTTTGCAGCTCAGATGTGAGGAAGGTCACTCTAGACCTATTCAGAATTCCATAGTTCTCATTTATGGCTTTCTACAGTTCACTTGAGCTATTACAACCCATTACACGCATCACAATATCAGAAGTCATTGAGGAATATAGCCATCTCATAAGTAGTTGGTCAATAGACAACCACCTTGAATATTCAGAATTAGGAGATGACCTAACCACGATTCCAGTCTCAGTTGTGATCTGAACGTCTACAAACTGAGGAGGACACTCATTGGTGCCCAGTAAATACCCTTCTAAGCCATGGCCCCTCACAATTGGCATTATAACATTTTTCCAAAGTAGGAAGTTATCTCTGTCAAGTTTTACAGAAGCTGCTTAGGTTAAGTTCATTCCAAAGGGAGTGAAATTACTCCCGTGAGCTGAAATTTGAGTTGGGCTGAGATTTGTAGTATCTGGGTTCGTGGAACTTGAGTCCGATACAGGGGATAAGACATTAGCCATGGATTTTGGCTCTGATACCAAGATAAAAACCAAAAAGTTGAAGATGAAGAAGATGAAATTGGGTATTTTATTAATTGATTTTTATACCATTCAAAAATAACCCAGAGCATCTATTTATATAAGAAGATAAATTACATACAATACACCTAACAAATTCTTTAACCGTAAGGAGACACACCATGAATGAAATCCCTAGAATCAGGGATGGTTTTGAGTGCTGAAGATCAATCCGTTGGAGGAGTGTACTGCCATATTCTCCTTCATTCCAAGTCTGGTAAGGTAGAGTCGTGTTTTTCTTGTTTTACGTTTTTCTTCTTTTCTTCAACAATTGTTTCTTCAGTCCTTGCCTTTTCTTTGTGTGCATTTTGATCCACTGAAATATTTTTTCTAACACACACACACGGCAATATCATGCATTTGCCGTTCTTTCTTGAACTTACGATGATTTGACACAATTTAAACCTCCCAAATAAGTGATTTGATTGGGCTGGAATAATTCAAAGACAGCTAAAAAACATATCCACAGCCCTAACGGGCCTAACCACACCCCACCCCCTGATCTCCTTTCATACGTGTGACGATAAGATCACAGGCTAATTGGGAATCTGATCAGAGCATTGACAGTTCACGAGCACGTTCTCTTACGATTAGCAATGCCAATGCCAATCCCGGATTCATTCAGATCCCCACATTTTTCTATTCTTTATTATAAAGTTTACTGAATTTCTATTCCAGTGCAGATAGCTGGAGACAATCCACTGAACAAGCCCAATAAAGTAATGCTCAATCTTTGGCTCTTTGATAACCATCATGTGCTAACGGATACTCCCCCCTTTTTCAAAATTATACTGCCTAATTTTGAACTTCACGTTGCTCACAAGTGTTAATATTCTGAATAAATGTGCAGATAACATAAAGTATTACAAACTTTTTGATTCAATTATCCAAATAGGATGATAGGATTGAAACCAAGAAAGATATGGTCAAATGACTCCATCATTCAAAACTGTAAGCATAGATATTAGAGAGCACAAATGTAGAGATGGTGGAAATTGAATGGTTCTAATCAGACGGTCAAGATGAGGAGTTTTAAGGGAGCAGGGATCGAGACCCACAAAAACCCTTTTCAAGTAATTAGATTTTTGAATAATAATATTCATATTAAACTTTAGTTTAGATTATAATTACATGACATTAAATGATAAATTCATTTAAATACATAATTACATGACTAATTTAATTAAACATATGTACTATGAATGTGTGGTCCAATGTCGAATCAGAAATGGCAGCAGGCACAGCTAGGCCTCTTTATTAGAAGTGAATAAAGGACATTATGCTGGGTCACCGACAACTGAACTCCATAACAAACAACTCTATTGATAGAGATTTACCATTCTTTCCCTATATAACACATGGAGCTGCAGCATGATTTTAAAGGGGACACCTACACCGGAGAGTGAGGGAGAGGCAGGGGGTTGGGATGGGGTGGGGTGGGAGTATAGCAACTAACAATTATTCACAGTTAGATAATTGAATAAAGCTAGATGAATATTTTAACTTGACAAGGAGTTTGACACTCCTCTACGTGGATGAAATTTGATCAGTGATGGAATTGATGTATTTAAAATTAATGTCGTAAATTGATGTCACATGGAAGAATGCCAAACGTAGTGTAATTCATAATGTACATGAAGCATAATCGTAAATAATTTGAATCCAACTTTGCATTGGAATTGTGCTGTCCAAAAAAGTATGAATAAATAATTAAGATTAGCACTTTAAAATAATTGATTAATGACTCTCCATATGTGCATTTCAGGATATATATTTATTTCACGCAAAAAGAAAATAATCATTAGCCTTTTTAAGAGGAACATATGATATTCTACAAATTGAAAAAAAAAAAATAATGGTTTTCACCAACTAAATACACGTTAACCTGTCCTTACCAAATATTTACGTGAAAAATATAACTGAATTTTCAGAATTTGCGATAGCTTTGGTGGATTACAATAAATGCCCGAAACAATTATTATTTGAGCTTTTAAGTTTTCTCTGAGAAAATAAAAATGAACAATGAAACAATCGTGCAAGATGTTAATACAACCATAATACTAGTCCTTGATTAATTCTGCTAGAGAAATTAATGGCGGCATTCAATACCAAATCTAAGAAATAAAGAGAAAGTAACCAGACTTGATAATTAAGCCCATGTTTGGTCCGGATTAAAATCTAATTTTAATTCAAGTCAAAGTCAAACAATCAATATTAACCACATCTTTCATGGGTCCCACAACTTTTCAATCATATATTTCAAAAACTTCTATCACAATCTACTAAAAATCTAATTTTAATCTTCACCAAACACCCTCTAAATCTAGTGATCGATAAATGTGGTTTTGCATCTATACCGTTTTCTATTGAATGGGCCTGCTTGGCAAGGTTTTTAGTTCTTGTAGAAGAGTTTTCCAAAAAAGTTATCTTAGGTTATGGTAACTTTTTCTAAAAAATCTTATAGTCATACGAAGTACTTCCAAAAAGTTGTTTAAATATATTTAAAGTAATTTTTTAATTTCAAAAACAAAGTTCTTACCAAAAAGGCTCTATATCAATTCATGAAAGCAAATAATACACCTAGAATACGCTAGGAATTATTCCACAAGTACATGAAATTTCTACATATTGTTGACAGGAATTTGAAATGGTTTAATCCTATTCATCACTGTGTTGTTTTCCCTCTCCCAATTTTGAACGTAAACCCTCCATTTCAAATTCCTATATGAATTCTGTATAATTTTTATGTACCTATAGCATGATTCATATGCTAGTGATAACAATTTATGGGTCACAGTTTAATGAATGAGAAAATAGCCAAGTAATGCAAATAATGCAAGAAAAAATTGAATGCCAATGGGCAATGAGAAAGAAGTTGGAAACAGAGCAGACTGACATGTAATAAACAGATTATCAAGAAAGATGGCAGCCTTAGAATAATAGAAAATATTGTCGTCATTTCCTAATTTTTACAATAATAGAAAAAAACTCAATAATTGAAAAACTAAAGTAAACACATCACTGAATGCAAACAGTTAATAGTACGCCAGTGCATCTAATGCATTACTTAGGAAATGCTACATGTTTAATTCAATAAACCGCATCGGTGGCGCGTGGACTACACCGAGGGCAGATAATAGGACGGTCACATGCACAACTCTCATGCCCACTAAAATCATCATGATTGAAAAGAGGAAGAGACTTTTTGAAAAGCAGAAGAAATGGAGATTTTCATATCGCTTTCATATAAGCAAAACAAGACTGTGAAAAAAGGGAACGAACTTCTTAATGACTTCATTACAATGGAGAAATTCTAGCATTATTTTTTGGAACAAATCAAAGAAAAACAAAGAGATTCCCACTCCTCATTTATGTACATAAAGCAGTCTAAAAATTTCCCAGGAAAAACAGCAAAAGGACCTCCCTAATCACTGTCAAAAACTCAAGCATCAACATTAAAAGAAAAAAGAGGGGAAAAAAACAGAACGCTAGACATCCAGGTCAGAAGGTAAAAAAAATAAAATAAAAGTGAAGTGTTACCGCAAAACATGCTTTCCATCTTTCAAGTTCAATCCGTGCGGCTCTTTGCTACGATTTTGTTGTCGCCGCCGCCGCCACTATCTTTCTTCTGTTGCGAAGAAAATAAGCCAAAAACGCCATATTTCGACGAGCCTCGAAGTGAACAAACCGGAACATTCAGAACCGGAGTAATACGGACATTAGCTGAATAAGACCTCTCCATTCCTCGATGTTTGTATCTGGGGCCACCATTAAAACTGCTCGGACTACTGGAACTTCTCTCCAAGCTATTAAACACGACTTTACCAGAGGAATTCATGCGAGGACTATCCGCTGAAACTCCACAAGCTTGTGCAGTAGGCTCCGGTGCTCTGCGCATTGGGCTACGCATCACTCGAGTTGCCGTATTAGGGTTCTCTGAAGACAATGCCCTAGGTCTAACGACTCGAACTCTGGAATGAGTGTTTGCCTTCCGGTGAGAGCTACGGGAAAGAGTACTCGATTCATCGGAATCGAGAGAGAGCCTTGGGAGATCATCGTGCTCGTGACCTGATGAAGAAGACGAAAGTGAAAGCCTAGAGGAAATTGAGACCGGCTCATTGTCCATATCCTTCAATAATGGGAGTCTTAAAGATGAATCATTGGATCCATTTACTGATGATTTTGAACTGCGGTTGAGAAAGTGCTTCAAGCTTCTGGCCGCATTTTTACTATTGTTGTGATTGGATGCTGATGCCGCCTTTTGATTTTCTGGCTTTGCATTGCTATTTTGGTAGAGTTTTTTCAGGCCTAGAAGATCTTTCCAGCGACTCGAACACCTGGGAGCTTTGGGGGAAAATAAGTAAGGATCTGTAAGAGAAATCTCATTTCTAATGCGTAGTTTTGGCGTGTCCGGCGATCTGACCTCAGATATCTTCGGCACTGACCTCATTGATTTCTGAATGGAAGATAGCTGTAATGGCCTGAGCTTCCCATCTGAGAACAACTCGTCGGCGGGGAGCATTGTGACCGGATCTTCTAGCCGGAACTCAAAATCCACAAAAGCCTCGCCAGATACTTCTGGATCTGGTTTTTCCGACTTCTCCAAAACTGCATTATCCGATGGAGCTTCAGTTTTAGCTGAAGCCTTAACTATGGTAGCTTTCGACGCCTCCTCATCGGCTAACTCACGTTTGAACGAGATCCTCGGACTGTGCCACCCGTACGACGGATACTTGGAAGGAGAACAGTCCAGAAAATTCTCCGACGACATTCCGATATTATTCACGCATGCTGAGGCCATGTCCGGCAATCATGCAACTCTATATATTATCAACACAAATAAAATCACCAGCAATATTAAAAAACCTCTCACAAAAAACAGAAGAAAAATTATCCAATCACTTGCAACACTCCAACCGAAAATTTCCTGTTTCGCCGGTACTTAACGAGAGTGATACAGAAATGGAGCAGAATTTTGCAGTTAGTTAGGGTTTGGATACAGAATGTGAATAGTGTTGTTTTGTGTCGTATGTGCTGGCTTTGAATGGGGGTAATATAAATAGCAGAAGACTTCTGGTGACGTGGCTTGAAACGGGTCAATGTTGGAACTCAATGACAATTTGAAAGGGGGGCCATTTCGTCAATATATCAGGTGACGTGGCTTGAAGAGCGGGAATAGGCTGATTTTTTGGGAGACGTCATTGATTTCAGGTGAATTATTTAAGCAGTAACTTTTTTTTTTTTTTTAAATACTAATTCGGTAAAAAAAATTTCATTGGGCAATGGATTCTAAAAAAGGAAATGGTTTTCATTCAAAAAAAAATTCCGTTTACTTCAAAATTCAAAAATCTAATCTTGATGTAGAGCCTGTTTGGAAGAATGTATGGTTAAAAAGTAGAAAAAAATAATTTGTATACGTTTAGAATATTTTATTGTGTTAACGTGTGGTTGAAAATGATCATATAACAAACCATAAAATAAATTAATGGATGTTGTTGACCTCAGAAAATGTTGCCAACAGATACCGGGCCCACTCGTGCACGCGTAAGCCTCGTCCAACACGTGTGTGCCGAAGAACGGTCAGGAAGGCTCCAAGAAATGAACGTGGGAGTGGCTTAAAGGCACGAGACGTCCCGTTCAAGCTCCGGCAAGATAGATATAACACGTTCGTATAAGAATCCAATCGAAGAACAAGA
>CAIGRT010069648.1:0-11787 GCA_903798405.1 Fraxinus platypoda | reverse complement strand
AAGTTTTAGTTTTATTTCTTTAGTTCTATTTTTCTATGTTACTGGTTTTAAATTCCAGAAACTACCTTACCTGTAAGGACTTCAGCTTAATCAAATATTGCTCTATGATAGGTTTCTATTCAGTTAGTCAAATGGGTGACGGGTGTTTGTGGAATTCGGTACCAAAATAAGAATTGAAGTGGTTAGATTTTCATTTTCCAATAATTCAAAAATTGATTGTGATAATAGCACAAAACTCATTCATAACATGAGTATGCCAGCCCCTAATAACACCTATGGCTTAGATTTATTTATTGTTAAACCATCAATTTCTTCAATTCATTTTTTGTGCAAACTAGAAGTAAAGATTACTTAGGTAGACGTCACTCTTTTTGTTGAAATTGATTAGTTTTTGAGTAGATGCTACCATATAAACGGCCCGCATTTATTTCTTGAAGAGAAGAAATTGACCTTTAACATTATGTGTTTGAATACAAAATGTCAAAGGAGAGTAATCATGAAAAAAGATGCTTAAAAGGGAAAAAACTGTCCATTCGGACCAGCTGCGGGTTTGCGGTCTACCAGCGTCAAGTAGGAAAAAAATTTGGTCGCAGCCGGACGCTATTTGCAGAACCGTGGCGGGAACATGGCTGCAAATATATATAATTTTTTTTCCAACTTTTAACTCTTTCACTTGGTCCCCAAATTCTTCTTTAACTCCTTCCACGCCCATATAGTATTGTAAAATATGTCATTTTCCTTAGATTATTTATAGTATAGTCCCCAAAATTTTCAATTGTCAACTTTGCCTCCATAAACTCATGAATCTCGACCAATTGCTTGAATACTGCTTCCAATTGATTGATTGCAACCCGAATGATATTCGAGTGCCCCAAATCAATATCTAATTAAGCTCAAAATCAACTTATCCAATTTTTGAGAATTCTACGTCAATTTTGAATGCAACACGTTTTTTGGTTTTCAGATAATTGTTTGTGTATCTTTTGAGTAAATAATTTTTAATTCAATTTATGGCTTTTAACCTTCCTCATTATTTAGATAATTGAATGTTCTCATTTATTCATTTGTAAAAACAACTCACATTCTAAAAATGTAATTTGGTGTGCAATTATAACTTAGGGGTAGTCGAACTTCAACCAAATGTTCCCTCGAGGCTTGAAGAATTGGGAGTTGAACTTCAATGAAATGTTTTATCAAGGCTTGAGGAGTTGGGAATTGGCATTTAATCTTCCTCATTATTTAGATAATTCAATGTTCTCATTTATTCATTCCTAAAAACAACTCACATTCTAAAAATATAATTTGGTGTGCAATTATAACTTAGGGGTAATAGAACTTCAACCAAATGTTCCCTCGAGGCTTGAAGAATTGGGAGTTGAACTTCAACGAAATGTTTCATCGAGGCCAGAGGAGTTGGGAATTGGCATTTTCCTTGAATTCTTTTTAATTTTCCCCTCATCATTTCATAACATCATGATCCGAAGAACGCTTCGAAGAGTTTCCGATTTAGTCCCCAAAATTTTCAAATGTCAACTGCCTATATCTCATCATATTTCTTCCAATTAATTGATTGCAATTCGAATGATCTTCAATTATCCTAAATCTATATCTAATTAAGCTCAAAACCATCTCATCCGTTTTTAATTAATTTTAGGTCAATTTTGAGCATAATAGACTAAACGTGCAAAAATCATTTTTCACTTTTCGAATAATTTTTATTTTTATTTTTTGAGTGAATAATGTTATTTTTACGCCTCAAAATTGAGGCTCAAGAAGAAGCCCAAACAAAAGGCCCACACTCTGTATCATAAAAAATCGAACCGAACTCATTGGTAAAGATAACGAATCGACGCCTTACCCAAAGTGCCATGTGTAAGCAGAAGCTCTACAGCCGAAGCGAAGCACTGCCTGCTGCAAAACAACAATTAAGAGGTGATCCACTGCTTCATCCAAAGCAGTATATAAGTGGCTAAAGCCCTGCAATCGAAGCACTATGTAAGTGGCTGAAGTAGTGAAGCCAGAGCGTAGGCAAGTGGCTGAAGCCCTGAAGCTGAAGTGTAGGCAATTGGCTGAAGCCCTGAACCGAAACACTATCTAAGTAGCTGAAGCTGTGAAGCCGAAGCACTATATAAGAAGATGAAGCTCTCTGTCCCAAAGCTCTTGACGCTGAAGCCTCCTTCCAATTCGAAACTCCATTTGGCCGAGGCCCTCGCACCAATCGGAAGCTCCATTTGGCTGAAGCCCTTACTATCTTTTAGAAGATTTGCAGCCAATTTTTAGGAATGATTGATGTAACATTTGTAATAATGAATGTTAGGATTGTTAGTCTAGGGTATATGGTGTGTGATCCATTGTTAATGTATTAAATGCATATTAAACTGAGTGATGCGAGGCTTCGACCTGGGAGATGAGGCTACGTGGTTCTTATCCAACGACTATCACTTTGACCAGAACTTCATAAAATAAACAATTCTTGTAACATTCGAATCTAATGCAATTCTTCACACTTCAAACCACACCCGATCTTCTCTCTTTCTTATTCAATATTTATTTTCTTAAGTTTAGATTATTTTCACTTTGGTTGAGTTGTTTGTGATTGTTAGTTAAATATGCAATCATCTTTAATCATAGTGTCGGTTTTTGAACATTTTTGTCTCTTGTTGTAGAGCGTCTCATACGTCCATAAACGCCATTCTTTTTCGTCCGAATTTTTGATTAAAATGTGTTGGAATTTGCTGTGTAGACGTAAGTGGGCTCAGCATATGTTGTCCACATGATCATTAAAAAAAAGTGCCAACAGATTGGCTCCGTATGTGGGAAACGCCACTACAACCACGAACATTCCCCAGGAAAAAAGCTTACCGGAATATTTAGTACTTGGATTTGAAGTTCACATTAGTACTTGGATTGCTGATATTTATCAAAAAAATGAATACAGTGAAATAGAAATCCATTTGTATGACCCTTTAAAAGGAAGAGGTCTCCAATGAAGAGGCTATGAATAAAAAGACTCCTTGAAAAATGGGGGTTGCTGAAGAAGTGGTATTGAGTAAGTAGACCCCTTGAAAGGTGATGTCTTTAATAAAGAGGCAATGAATAAGAAGACCCCCTAAAAAGGGAGAGGCTGCTGAAAAAGTGGCCTTAAATAATGAGACCCCTGAAGGGGGAGAGAGAGAGTTCTCCAACGAAAAGGCCATGAATAAGAAAACCTCCTAAAAGGGGAAGGCCGCTGAAGAAGTGGCATTGAATAAGTAGACCTCCTAAAAGGGGGAGGTCTCCAACAAAGAGGTCATGAATAAGAAGACTCCCTGAGAAGTGGAAAGCCGATAAAATGTGGCCTTGAATAAGTAGACCACTTGAAAGGAGGATGTCTCCAAAAAAAAGGTCATGAATAAGAAGACCCCCTAAAAATGGGGAGGCCGCTAAAGAAGAGGCCTTAAATAAGTAAACTCACTTAAATGGAGGTATTTGATGAAAAGGCTATTCGAAGACCTTTTTATAAATGGGAAGCCTTTGAAGAAAATGCCAAAAAGGGAGCAACATTGAAGAAGGGTGTCTCTATCAAGTGATAAGCAAAAAATTTCAAATTGAAGCAAAACAACGCAAAAGAAGAGAAAATGCTAAAAGGGTACAAAAATGTGAACTTGGGGAATGACGTGTAGATGTTTCGAAATTTGAAGGACTTTGAATGCAATTTTTCAAGGGCATGATTGAAATAAAAGTGAAAATATGAGGATCAAAATGTACAAGGTCAAAAGTTAAGAGACCCATGCGTGAAATTACGTAAAGACTTGAAGGCAATTTTCATATTTTGCCTATGCACAAGTATGACCTTCCACATATTCGCCATGTAAGGTCTCATCTTCGCCTATGCGTCAGCCCCTATGGATGAATCATCCACCATGGAGGAAGCCTTAACATGGATAAGCCACTCTCATGCAAAGAAATAATCCACTTCGAAAGTAAAGGTGAGAAGCACCCTAATGAAGGCTCGCCTCAGATACCTATAAAGATGAAACCCCCATGGATGAAGTTGAACTACATGAGAGAAGTTCTTGCATGGATGAGCCATTTACCATGTAGGGAAGTATGAACGTCTTGGAGAAGAGGTGAGTCCCAAAAGGGACCACTTCCAAATACTCCAAGGTTGACATCATATGTCTCCCATGGATGAAGCTGAACACCATGGGAGAAGCTTCTACACGAATGAACTATTCACCATGTAGTAAGCATGAGCACTTCGGAGAAGAGTGGGTCCAAAAGGGACCACCTCCAATTTCTCCAAGGTTGACATCATATGTCTCCCATGGATGAAGGTGAACACTATGGGAGAAGCCTTTATATGGAAGAACAATCCACCATGTAAGGAAGCATGAGCATCTTGGATAAGAGGTTGGTCCCAAAATAAATCATTTCCAAATTCTTCAAGGTAGACATCATATGCCTCCCATGGATGAAGTTGAACACCATGGGTGAAGCCTTTTATGGATGAACCATCTACCGTGCAAGGAAACGTGAACGCTTCTGAAGGGAGCGTAAAAAAAAGAACTTACATTCAAACCTCCGAACATGACCCTAAAAAACGCTTCATCTCTACTTCAACATAAACATCAAATTTCAGCAAATTAAAGCTTGATTTCAGCACTTCAGAACTTCATCTCTGCATTAAATTTCAGCCAAACTAAAGCATCATTTCAGTATCTTCAAAACTACTCAACATTCAAATTAAGGCTTTTACAAAAATTAAAGGCTTTCCATAAAAGTGTATTAGTAGGCGAAACTACCAAGTCAAGCAAAGGACATGCCATATCAGAATATTAATTCTCAAAATAAAAAGTCCACCCATGACGTAAATAATCGTACACAGACTTGGGGAACTATTATTACGCCTCAAAACCAAGGCTCAAGAAGAAGCCCAAATAAAAGGCCCACACTCCACGACATAAAAAATCGAACCTAAGTCATAGGTAAGATAATGAATCGACACCTCACCCAAAACGCCATGTGTAAGTAGAAGCTCCATGGCTAAAGCGACGTTGCCTGCTGCAAAACAACAATAAATAGGTGATCCACCGCTTTAGTCGAAGCACTATATAAGTGGCTAAAGCTCTGAAGCCGAAGCACTATATAAGTGGCCGAAGCCCTGAAGCCGAAGCATAGGCAAGTGGCTGAAGCGCTGAGCCAAAACACTATCTAAGTGGCTGAAACTCTAAAGTCGAAGTACTATATAAGAAGTCAAAAAATAAGCCGAAGCTCTTTGTCCCAAAGTACTTGACACCGAAGACCTTGCTCAGTCTGAAGCTCCCTTTAGCCGAAGCCCTCGCTCTAATTTAAAGCTCCATTTGGCTAAAGCCCTTGCTGTCTTTTAGAGGATATGCAAGCAATTTTTAGGAATGATTGATGTAACATTTGTAACAATGAATGTCAGGATTGTCAGCTTAGAGTATAGGGTGGCTGGCTTGTTGCCAATGTATTAAATACATAACAGATTGAGCGATACGAGTCTTCAACTTGGGAGATGAGGCCAATGGTTCTTATCCAACGACGACCACTTCGAATAGAACTTTATAAATAAGCAATTCTTGTAACATTTGAATATAATGCAACTTTTCACACTTCAAACCATACCCGATCTTCTCTCTTACTTATTCTATATTTATTTGCTTTAGTTTAGACTATTTTCACTTTGGTTGAGTTGTTTGTAATTGTTAGTTAAATATGCAATCGCCATTGATTATATTTTCGGTGCATGAGCATTTTTGTCACACGTCGTAGAGAATTTTCCACGCCCATAAACGACATCCTTTTCTGTCTAAATCCCAATTAAAATTTGTTAGAATTTGTTTGAGTGGACGCGAGAGAGCCTGACATCTATTGTGCACGTGACCATTACAAAAAACTAGGTCAACAATTATAATACAAATTAGGGCTCCAAACTTCAACCAAATGTCCCCTCAAAGCTTGAGGAATTGGGAAGTGGACTTTAACGAACGCTCCCTCGGAGTTGAGTTTGAACCTTTCGGTCAGGAGACGCAAAAGCTCATTTTCTCTATGACAATTTCGAAGATAAAAAAGGTAAGACTGGTGGATAAAATTTCAATTGGGATTCAACCACACAAATTAAAAATGAAAATTATTTTTTAATTAGAAGCCAATTTTAATATATATTTAAGATGGAGCTTTAAAAAAATGTGTAAAGAACTAGAAATGAAGAATTAATTCCAATGCATTATTTCATTTAAATTAATTATAAACTAACATCATTTCTATTAATATCATACCTTAACCATCAATAAATACCTTTTTTTCTGTCGAGTGGATAATTTCTTTCTAAACTAACTCAATTTTAACCTTTATATTTCACCTTTTTAGAAAAAAATTGACTTTCAATATGTCATCTATAATTCCAAAATTTCTCCCACCATCTAATTCGGCCAATCCCTCCCAAAATTTCAACCATTCCATCAATTTCCCAAAAAAAAAAAACTTGAGTCATTTGTTCCCTCATTTTTTTCCCATATATCCCATTCTTCCCTCATTCTTCCCCCATATATCCCACTCTCCCCTCATTCAGGCTCAACATTTGCAGAGTTTACAATATCCTCACCGCTTTTCAACCGATCATTCTCAAAGCTCATACCTACGTTAACTTCAACTGAAGATGGCTACTAGAGTAAGATGGAGTTACATGCCTAGGGTTCCCAAATTACAAAATGAAGAGGACAATGAGTCGATTGAGAATGGATGCAAGGATACTGATTGGTCTCTTTCCGCAGATGATAATGATGGACTTGATTTTAGAAAAAAAGGGTCCTAACCACGGTACTAGTGTTTATACACATGAATCTCGAAGAATTCCGAGATAATAGCTATCTATTTGAACTTTTTTTGGGGGATTCATTTTGAATGCAAAATGGTATCATTGTTTTTAAGTGAACTGAATGACTGTGGGAGATTGGAAGTATACTTTAGCATATCATGTCCATCGTCAAGTTAATGGAACATGGTATAATTTGGATAAATATTTTTTGAGTAATGATATTTGTAGTGAAGATATCCGACAGTCGCTTTACGTGGAATAATGTTAAAAAAGGAAATGTATCATAATTTAATAATTATTTAAAAGAAATAGGAAAATAAGTCTTATGTCATAAGACACTTCTTCCCAAAATTACCAAATTCATCCCAAAATTTTCTTACTATTCTTCTTCCCAAAGTTTTGGCTATTCACCCACAACAAATCGATAATCATTCAAACTCCCGACTTCACATCAATGCATTGACAAATTCCTCTGTAGATTCACCCAAATGGTAATGAAGGTTCTGGATCTAGATCTAGATCCGGATGCCACATCTTTGGTTGAGGCAACCCTCAATATTAATAATTGGGCGTATATTGTGGATGAAGAAAGTATGGGGCATGACAATAACGAAGAAAGTTACGAATTGCAGATGAAATGTTGAGGGTTCCATCTTTGTATGTGCTTAATTATCTGATGCATAGCCCATTTTACTTTTTTGTAACAGGTGCTGCTGAGATGAAGAAGACATATTTGCCTTCACCTCTGTTAAATTCGAAGTGTTTAATGCTAGATATTAGCCATGGGAAAGCTGAACTTGCTGGAATTATGAACCATCTTGTAATCTGTGGATAAGAATGAATTTTATTTGTTTCCTTTCAATCTAAAAGTATTGAGTGCTTCATGTTGTACACAATTTGTTCTGTTGGACACCCCTTGTGTTGTATTGGACAATCTTGTATTGTATTTGAGACATCTTTTGCCTTGGAAGTTTTAGTTTTATTTCTATGTTACTTGTTTTAAATTCCAGAAACTACCTGCGAGGACTTCAGCTGAATCAAATATTGCTCTATGATAGGCTTCTATTCAATTAGTAAAATGGGGTGACGGGTGTTTGTGGAATTCAGTACGAAAAAAAGAATTGAAGTGGCAAGATTTTCATTTTCCAATCATCTGGAAATTATAGTGATAATAGCACTAAACTCATTCATAACATCAGTATGCCAGCCCCTAATAACACCTATGACTTAGATTTAGTTAATGTGAAACAATCAATTCCTTCAATAAAAGTAAAGATTACTTAGGTAGACGTCACTCTTTTTGTGTAAAATAAAAGTAACATAATTTCTATTAATATCATTATAAAGGAAGAATTAATTCCAATGAATTATTTCATTTTAATTAATTATAAACGAACATCATTTCTATTAATATCATACCTTAAACATCAATAAATACATTTTTTCTGTGCAGTGGATAATTTCTTTCTAAACTAATTCAATTTTAACCTTTATATTTTATTTTTTGGAAAAAAATTGACTTTCAAAATATCATCTATAATTTCAAAATTTCTCCCACAATCTAATTCAGTCAATCCCTCCCAAAATTTCAACCCTTCCATCCAATTTTCCCAAAAAAAAAAACTTTAGTCATCCGTTCCTTCATTTTTCCACCATATATCCCATTTTTCCCTCATTTTCCCCCATATGTCCCATTCTCCTCTCATTCATGCTCAACATATGTAGAGTTTACAACATCCTCACCACTTTTCAACCATTTGATCCCTCTCAAAACTCATTCCGATGTTAACTTCAACAGAAGATGGCTACTAGAGTAAGATGGAGTTCCATGCCTAGGGTTCCCAGATTACAAGATGAGGAGGACAATGAGTCGACTGAGAATGGATCCGAGGATACTGGTGGGTCTCTTTCTGCAGATGATAATGATGGACTTGATTATAGAAAAAAAGGTCCTAACCACGGTACTAATGTTTATGCAGATGAATCTGGAAGAATTCCTTTAATTGTGGGAGATATTAGTTATTTATCTAAACTTTTTTTTTTTTTTGGATTTCATTTTAAATGCAAAATAGTATCATTGATTTTAAATGGACTGAATGACTGTGGGAGATAGGAAGTATACTTTAGTCTATCATATCCATCTTCTAGTTAGTGGAACATGGTATATTTTGGATAATTGTTTTTTATTTTGTTCCATGGTATGGTGTTTATATATATATTTTGTTAGTGGAAGTATACTGAATGATTTTTTTTTTGGAAAATCTTGCTCTCATGTATTAAAGAATTTATTTTGTGTATTCTTTAGGCATTTATGTTTGCATTTGCAATTTTAAAGTATCATTGTGTTGTGCTTTAGATGGCCGGCAATTTAATGGGTTATTCTTAACTTCACTGATTTTTAAAGAAAGACTTGAAATTTAACAGAGTATGTTGGACTAGATGATTCTTAAGAATCTGGTTTTCTCCGGGTTTTATATTAGTGAAATGTATGCATTTTTGGGTTTTTTCTTGTGGATTTTCTTTAATGAAGTTGCCCTAGAATGTTGGATTTAAATTTTTTGTTTTTCAATGTCCTATAAGTTTAGAACGATAGTTATAATTGATATTCCACAAGTTGAGGCTGGTAATGGTTAACTTGCATGACGAAATGTCTTAGAAGTAATAGTGTCACCACTTCATTTGTTCTATCAAGTTTCAATATATTGTTGGTTTTCTTAGGGTCTAATGTATGTGTAAAAAATAACTTAATATTGTATCTTTCGGCTAACTAAAGTTATATATTGTGATAACACTAAATAACTTTTAATCCATTCTGATTTAGGGTCTAAAGAAATTTGGCTGATTTGTCGATAGCATTGTTTAATCCATTCCGATTCCTTGTCATTGATATTTGATCTAAATCAGCATGTATCTAGAATTGATTAGTAATGCACAAAACATGTTTTTATGGTTTTGGCTTGAATGACCCTTCAATTCTTATGGTTTTGGCTTGTCTGCATTTTGGCATTGGCAAGGATAGTAGCATTAGCTACTATAGTACTGAGAACAAGCTAACTTATTAGTTTTACGACTAATATACAATAATTCATGCCTTTGTTTATAAAGTTGAGTTGCTTTGTTTTACAGAAAAATATAACACTTCAATTCATGAAAAATATGGTTCAAATGTGTCACAACCTAGAATTGACATTGAAGCATGGTATGAAGTAACTCAAGGTCCTTGTAAAGGTGGTCGCTTCGTATAGGCCTGGTATTCAATGGAATTTTTTGCACAAAGATGGCACATCCTGTCGTTCACCTAATGTTCCACATGATGGACACATATATTTCATCACTTTACAAGAGAGATTTCGTTCTGCTTGTAAGAAGATCAACTTACCAGGGAGAATGATGGATTACTTCAAAAATGGAAGATGGTAGGAGAGAATAAGCGCATTGAGTTGGAATAAACCATTATTCGAATGTTGTGAGAAATGAATGGATCATGAGATTAGTCATTCATGCACAATGAACTTCAATGATTGGACATACTAAATGTTTATTTTGTTTATAAAAAATTACAATTGAAAGTGTGCAGATCTTTCTTTTGCTAATTGATCAAGTGTATAATTTCAGTTTTGACTTTTGAAATGGAAGCAAAACTAATCTAATTTTGTGTAACTTTGAAATTTGGATTAATGGAATGAAAATATTTGTAATTTTGTATTCGTTTGTTTATTTATGATTTTATTTTATATATTTTAACTTTTAAAATAGTTTTAATTCACAATAGAAATATATTAATATAATAATTAATTGAATTTTTTTAATTGTAATCCAAATTTTTGAAGGATATAAAAAAAGGAAGATTTGTAACTATTTAGAAACAAGTAGTTTGGTAGGAAATATGTTGGTATTTAGTGATGGAAACAAAAATGGAAGATTCGTAATCCGTAGGAAATATATTGATAGTGATGTAAACAAAAAGGGAATATTCGTAGCTATTTAGTAAGATGTAATTCCGTAGGAAATATGTCGTCGTTAATCACAAACGGATTAGTGACTAAAATTTCGTCTCTAATTAGGTATGATAAATTTCGTTAGTAAACAGCAACACTTTTCTCCGTCGCAATTACTGACGGCTAATATAAATCCATCGCTGCATTTGCCGGTAGGGTGTTTATTGTCTGACATATGGATTCCGTCTCTAAAATTTAATATCAACGAATTTTAGGGCTTCAACAACTGATAATTTCGTCTCTGAAACCACTTTTTTTGTAGTGATTATAGATACTTTTTTTCGAAATGTGGTTAATCAATTGAATAAAATTGAAGTACACTTACCTAAGTGATAATAGAATGAAAATATAATTACCACAAATAAATTTACCAAAGATTAAATCTTATTAACAAAAGTACTTCGCTTTGTCTTTTGATACTTGAGTCTTGACGTCATTTGTGGACAATAAAGTAGTGTACATTGAATAATTATTCAATGAATAATGCTATTTATCTAGAGTTTAGATGATTATTAGTCTATATGGTAGTGTGGTAACTACTACATTGTTAATGTTTGAAATGTATTGTTTGTTATAAAATTGGGACCCTAGATGAATAGTATTATTGTTATATATTTAGCTAATTAGCCTCTAATGATGGTTTGCTAAGCCCTTGATGAGTGTTCTACACTCATGATATTTATGCCACTTAATTCGTTACTTTGTTATCCTTGAGAGAGTTTTAAAATGTTTTAATGTGTGTTTTGATGTTGTGATATATGTTGATGAAATTGAAGGAAATGAGTAAGAGTTGGCAAAATTGGAGAAAATGATTAAATTGTAAGAGATCCAAAGTTCGGAGACTAAAGTGAAAGTACTCAAAAGTTGTGTCGGAGCTCAAAATGAAGATTCGAGAGTGCTTGGAGCCACTCGGATGAAGAAAGAAGTCAAAGGGGCCAAATATCGTCAAAGTATGATCACACATCATTT
>CAIGRT010069642.1:0-12689 GCA_903798405.1 Fraxinus platypoda | reverse complement strand
TACCATAAACATAAAACACCAGCCACAGTTCATTGCCTTTGTACGGTTTTGAGCATTCCAAGTCCTCACTTCTGTTTCAGTTGTAAAACGATAGGTACATACATCCCAGTGGAACCTAACAATGAACTATATGCTATATTCATAATTTACAGTGCAGAATTAGTTAATAACATCTCCATTGCACGTAACTTCTATGTTCTATGATCACCTCCACTGTTGTTTTTACTTCTCCAGTTCATGTTGTTATACCTTCCTCAAAGAATTTATTTTATTCCATCTGAATGTTGGTTAAAAAATAAAGTATCTAACCATTTGGCAGTAAAGCTGCTAAACTAATAACTACCCTGGACATATAGGAGTCATCAAATTTCCAGTACAACGTAAATTATACTCCTTACATTCCTGTGGGAGAGTAGACTGAAGGTGGGAGTAGAAACGGTGGAAAACCAAATAAAATTAGTCCAGTGAACCACTCGTATACCAGCATGGAAGATTTGGAATTTGCAGCACGTGTTACTGATGTTTAGTAATCTAATAATACTGCAGTGAGTTTAGCAAGAAATTTTTATATGAAATACAATTTCAAGGCCTCGTCTGCTTCTAACACTTGAATACCTTTTTCGAATACCAAATTATGTCAAAGCATTGGATCACTAGTGCACAGGAAATTTTAAACTGACAGATTGTTTTGTATTTAAAAGATATAAAGTACATGTTTGCATACACACAAGGGAAATGGAAAAATGAATAATGCAGGAAGAACAAATGAATTTAAGTACAGATCATAACTTGAACCGCGATATTTTAAGTACCAAAAAAACCATAACTATGAATCCACTAGAAAATGAACAGAAACATGGTACGATTTGAATAGATCGTCACTGTGAAGAGTATCCACAATATCACAAGTTAACTATAGAATCGCATCTCCAAATCCACAAGTCCGACTTCATTTTTTTTTTTTTTTTAAAAAGCATTGTATTATGTGACCTCAAAATGAAATCTTCATAATTCTAGTAGCAAAAACTTTACCTGGTAAGCAATCTGATCTAAGGGAACGCCTAATCAGCAATGGAGGCTGTGGGTATAAACGTAGTGCCTCCACAACAATAAGTCGCAGGTACCTGAAAATTATGGAATAAAAAATTAAGATCCGACAATCTGAATTAAATTTACTTTCTTTTCAACAGCTATGGCAATCTAGTGTATTTAAGATGAGACGCCTTAACAACTACAAAGCCAAATTTCAAAAACCTCTTCTCTTGTCCATCTGGATTCTGTTTAGAATAAGAGGAGTTTATATGAACTAAATATTATGTCTTATTGGACTTATGGACCTCTTAGTTCTTATTTGGCAAACTGAAAGTGCAACAACAAGTACAGAAAAAAGTTGGCTCACTCCAACTTTTCTTCAAAGAGCATATAGACATATAAAGTGCTTTCTTTGGCTTATAAGCAAAGTCAAACTTGCAAGATCTTATAAGCATTATAATCTTATATACTCTATGACTGCAGTGAACAAATTTTACTTCATCAAAGAAACAAAAAAGTATAAAGAAAGGGCTATTTGGTTCTAGTAATAGAAAATGTTTAGTTTTGCAACTTACACTAATTTTTTGATTGATTCAAATGTTGTTCTCCCCTGACCAAGCACTGAGTCAATCTCTGCTTGAGCTTTCTTCATTTTGGAGGGATGCTGCATTAGAGCAATTTATCATACATTAATTTTGTACCGGAAGTGGGGAACATGAAGACCTATCAGTCCATATCTATTAGAATTGAACTTGGACCTACAAAAAACCATACTTGTGCAAGAAGGAAAACAGCCCAAGTAAGGACAGCAGCAGTTGTTTCGTGTCCGGCTATAAGCATTGTCATAAGGTCATCTCTTAGCTGTTAAACGGATTAACAGAAGATAAAATGAAACAATCTCAGAATGGTAATCATAAAATATATATATAAAAACTGTCAAATATACTCAATAAAAGTGAACTGGGTCTAATACCATGTCAAATATACTCAATAAAAGACTCGATGTCTCTCTATGTGAGAGAGTCTCTCATTATATAGAAACCAAAATAACTACTAAATATGGTAGCAATTCATTACAATAATAATTAATGGTAAAAACAATATATCTAATCAATGAGTATCACATGAGCATTCACATAAAAGATGGGTCCTTATTGTCTCAGAATTGCTCATATGCCTAATGGAACAGAACTATTACCTGTTTGTTCATTCAAAGGGGAATTTACAAGCAGTTATGGCGGCAATAATATATTTTCCACAAAAAGAAGGGCATGAGATTCTTTACCTGACGATCATCAGCGTCAGCACCTCTCATATCAACAAGAAAACGTAAGAGACTTGCATCCTACAAATTTCAGTTGCAGTGCCGAAATTCAATTTTATTGGTCTTCAAAAGCTTCAAATGTGCAAACTAGATTCAATGTCTATAACACATGAAATTAGGAAATTTTATAAGCATAGGATATTGCATGCCTTAAGATTTAAGTAGTCCCTTTGCTGGAGTTTCTCGACATCTGCTTCCTGTCATAAAATTTATAAAAATAAGAACTGTGGGCAGTGAATAATGATCCGAATAACGACTATGTCATGCATGCATTAATGAAGAGACCATCAATCACTTCTAGAACAAATGTCAAACACAAGCAGCAAGTGGCATCATGGAATGCCCTAATCTAAAATTCTTTGCTCATTTCTGCTGAAGCTCAAAAAAAGGCTCAGTTGTCAGTCAAAATGAAGCATGATGCTATGGTTACCCACTGTCGTATTTATCATTACAGACACACACTCAGTACACATTTGATTATAGACAAACCTTAAGAAGTATGGGCTAGTTGTACAAAAATAACTTTCATGTCCTCGGAATATTTATGTAAAATTTGAGTTTCTTCATGAAATTTTAAGCTTAATTATGTAGACGCTAAGGAATCCTTTTGCATTGAAAATCACCTATAAAATGCCATCCACAGTTCCCATCCTCCAAAGACAACAGATTATTGCCAGATGCTCCATGGACTTCATGTTTTGATAGAAGTAGATATCAATAGCTATAATATAGCATAAGTATTTGACTTCAAATTTTGTATATTTGAATGTTTTTAGCAATTCATGAACTGAACGATACAAAACCAGCAAAAGTTACAACAGTACGGTTTCTCTAATACGATGGTCATCCACCTGTATATAGATCTCACCTCCCTGGTCTCTTTTGCATTTTTGATGAGGCCATCAAGACAATCATTAATGACCTTGATGTCACTCTGGAACTTTCTCTGCCGAGGAACCAGCCACGTTGCCAAAGGAATTTTCCAGTAAGGAATATAGAATGTAGAACGATGCTCAGCTTCAAAAAGAGTACCATAAACAGCCTGCAAATACATGGATAATGGCGAACAATTAGTATGTAACGAGCAACTAACCAGCAGAAAAAGTGGGAGGGGAAGACAACCATGAAAATATGCATCGCTTCAACAGATGAATGAGATTAATTGGTAAACTCGCCAACAAGCTCTTAACTGAGTTGAATTCAAGATATGTAACAATAGCATGATATAGAAAGATAGTTTAGAACACAATGGCATTTAACAAAGAGAAAAGATCCAAACAATAGTAAGAACTTATTGACCATACCCACGATACTTTAGATCACATGTTCTCATAACATTTCAGAGATATTAACAGGTTCATAGTAGATAATCTATGGCACTTCCATGTTTTGACAAAAGAAAACAAGATTAGGCGCACATTTCATGATTTAGGCAGAAGTATTACGATAATAGTGGCCTTGGAAGTGCAATGTATTATTTAAAGTACTGCATAGAAAATCTCTCTCTCAAAATTGATGTTCATTAGAATTTTTCAAGTTCTTATGCCTGGCATGAAACTCATGGGATAAATCACTTTTCTAATTGTACATTTCCATAATGTAGTCAGTAGCATTATGTTAATAAATGCCAGAAGTAGAATATACATAAAATTGAATAAGATGGTTACAAAACTTCACTGCCTTTTAGAACCTGAGTCATTACAGTGCTACACAGAAAATTTCCATCCTAAGACTGATATTTACGAGGACATTTTTGAATTCGTACGTATGGTGTGAAACTCGAGGAATAACTCACTTTTCAAGGAGAGTGAAGCAGCAAGTGGTGTAACCCCAATTAATAGAGCAACAAAGAAGAACGATAATAAAAGAAACATTAACGTTGAAAAGAAAAGGCCAACTAAAAAACATACAGATTTTGCATAAGAAAAATACGCAAAACAAAGTAGCTGAATTTATCCGGGCAAGTCTCAAAGGATTGTTGTTTCCACAACCAAGGTCAAGGGTTCAAGGATTGGTACCTCCCCTCCACTCCCTACTTAAAAAGAATCTTGATTGCTCAAACATGGTCTTTGACATCATCTTGGGTAAAAACATGTAAATTGCTGCATTCCTAAAAATTGTTAGAAAATGTAATGTGGAACCAAGACCTCATTTCAAAGTTCAATGGGAGGATAAGACATCAGCATACACCAAAAGAAAAAAGATCATCTGAAAAAAAAAAAAAAAAAAAAATACAAAAGGGAATCATATAATCAAACCTTAATCACAGGGGATTCTTTTGTAACAGAACCAAAGTCATAATTAAAAACACCAAGCCCGATGATATCTAGTGCCAAACTAGAAAATTCAACTTCCAGATCAAGCTCAATTGTCCTTCCTCCTCTTGAATATTCTTCTTCCAAAAGCTTTTCAAATTTCAACATCGTTCTTTCACTGCAGTCAGTAAATATTTTGGCCATGGCTTCCAAGTACAATGCATGAAACCCAGGAGCAATAACTGTACATTATATGGTTATTAATTCGATAAAATTGTCAATACATCATATTATTTACTTAAGGAGAAAAAAGGAAACTACAAAGAGAACTTCAGAGAGAGAGAGAGAGAGAGAGAGAGAGAGGTAGAAAAATTTCAGTTTTTTTTTTTTGTTTCATTTCTGATATTTAAAAATGTTGAACCAATTGAACTGAAAACTGGAACTCTACACACATGCAAACTCAGGTGTACAAACTAGACAGTCAGGCTTCCTCTCTATCCTCACCCCCACCCCCAACCCACTCTAGTGCTCTATGAACCGAATACACGCCTTATGATCCTCCAAATTTTAAATTTTATAATATATCAGTGATTATTAAATTTTGGAAGAAACTCAAATGCATCAATGATTATTTCAAGGATCCAGACAATTCAGTGGTATATTTAGCTTCTAGAGAAACTATATGGATGTATGAGCTTAAAAATAATCACCATATAGGCTATGAAGAAAAAACATGCCTTTTCACAAATTAATAATCTTGTCAAACTTCTGTTTCACAGCTCAAATAAAGTTTCTGTTATCACGTCAATTGACAGAGGATAAGTGCTTCTGAATCAAAAATCTAAAAGCACCATTAAAGCAATATTTAAATCCAAGATTTCACCATCAGTGAGGATACACTCAATGAACCAAATACTTGGATAGTCCCAATCCTCTCGCTCAAGTATAATGTAATACCGAAGGCTACATGAATATAACCATTAATAATGGTTTTTCTGAAAAGTAAATTGATCAACACCAGAGAAGACTATTCTCATTAACTATGTGAAGTACCCAGTTACAGTAACTTAAATATATCAAATTAACTTGTGGTCTCGAACAGATGACAAAAAATTGTTGAGCAAGGGTAGGAAGAGATATACTAAGAACATCTACTAAGCCTCAGTCTACAGCAAATTTATATATCTTGTGAAGTGCAATAATAATGTGATGTCAACAAATTATGAGACAACCTACGAGATCATTCTACAAATTGCTAGGGTTACTGCAATTTACAATATAAATAAGATGTCACCAACCACTATAACGACTTAAATGAAATATTATACATCCTAAACTAGCTCACCTCTTCTCCTCAGCTTCCAAGTCTCAAGGTCAGCAGGTATGAGTCCTTTTCCCATTATTGGTTCTAATATATCAGCAAGAACTCCCTACATAAAAATGCGGCGACTGAATACTTCAAGAAAAACAATGATCATATACTCTTTCTGTTTTGCATTTTAACTTACTTTATAAATTTCATTTGTATAAAAGAAATGAAAAATCTGTAGGTGCATGAATTGGCACTACTTTATTATTACTTAGGAAAAATATTATACCTTTTATAGAATAAACATTCACAAAAAATAGGAAACTAATTTATGGAGAAACATAGCAATACAAAAAGCGTGAGACAAGGAAAAGAAAGAGAAGAACAGAAGAGTCTTAGGAGAGACGAGAAATTTAGGAGGAAATTTTTCATACTATATTCAATAAGCAATAGTCTATGCAAATTAAAACCTAGTTCCCATGTTATAGTCGTAAAGACTTCGAACCTAATGAAACTTCTAATAAGTCTAACTATACCAAAATATTACCAAAATGAATCTAATCTAGTTTTGTTTTCGTAAAATACATATCTAATCACAGTTCTAATAGTTCTCATTAGAATCCCCATTAATTTCTCTCCAGTGTTGAGAACCCGATGAGGTAGACTGCGAGAGATAAGGTGGCAAAAAAATCTTCTGCTATTATCCAAGGGGCCAACCCTTCGCACTCGACTTCGACATAGGCTATTGGATGGCATAGCAACATACTAGTCCTCGAAGAATTCACAATACACAGTTTAGTTCTGCATAAACAGAACTCAGGGGAGAGTTGATCACCTACAAGCTCAGAGCGAACAAAATCTATTCACGAGCTTGAGGAGAACCTTTGTTAGGAATCCCAATTAAACAGGAAGTCAAAATTTTTACATTATTTGCTGATCTAAAAAATTGATGTAAGCATATTAGGAAGTTTTCCTACTCTTCAGGACAGATTTTAGAGATCTAGTTTCCTGGTAATAGGCCAAATTTTAAGGTAAGATTTTAAGGAAATAGTTTCCTTTTTTTGTGTACTTCAGTTGTACATATGGTTGTAAAACCTGTGACACAAAATAGAAAAGAAATTTATATTCTCGGTACATTACGATCAAAAGGATTCTGAATTTCAGTGTCATTGAATCGGCTTAAAGAATAATAATTTAGCGCTTGTTTGATTTTTATTTTTTGAGAAATGATTTTTTTGGAAAATGTGTGGTTAAAAAGTAGGGAAAAGTTATGGGTCCACGTGGAAAATTATTTTATTAGGAGAATGTGTGATTGAAAATAAATTTTGAGGAAAAGTGATTTTAAAAAAATAAAAACCAAACAAAGGTTTAACCAGAAAAATTGATGAATAAATTAAAACTTTGAAATATGAATAGAATAATTCAAATGTACTTTAAAACGTGGGAATGAAAGCAAGATGTAACAAATCTTCAAAAGCCATTAATGTTTCATAACCTCACAAATTGACAAGAGAGAATTTTCATAACTGCGAGATCTTAAAAAATAGAGACGAAGAGGATTATAGAATCAGATCATACCTTGTCATAGGAAAATGCATTTTCACGAAGAATGTGCCGTGCGACAATGGGATCTGATACAACAACAAATGCTTTTGGCCCAAAAGCAAGTTTATATACAGAGCCATGCTGTGTAGTTCAAAATCAAGAAGAAATCAGACATAATGGAAATCCCTTGTGAAATGGAAAACCATTCTATTAGGTCACAGGCTAAAAGAGAGAATATATTAGGGTAGGACAGGGGACTTGGGAGTGGCCCATGTGAACACACATAAAAACAGGCTTCAAGCCAATCACTTTGGCATGAAGCAGAACGAGGTTTGGTTTCCTCTCCCAAATTGTTTTATAGATCTGTCAAACAATATATAGTATGAAAAAATCACCCGTAGTAGAGTTTGTCAGCATGCGAAAACACAATGAACAAACAAAAAGACCAATTAGATGCCACGTTAGTGACTGGAACATATAACAACGATGATAGAAGTACAAGCGACATCGACAAATGGTCTCTGATTATTACAAACATAGAAAGCGAAGATTGCGGTAAAGTACCTCTAGGAACCAGTCATACAAGGAGAAGAAAAGTGGCCGACTGAAAAGATCAGAAACTGCACCTTCAGCTGTAGGCATAGATCCAATCTTTCCTCCACTTAAGAAATTAGTCAGCAGGTTGCTTGCATTGTCTAATAGATTCATTGTTTTTGTTGTTTTGGATTCATCAGTATTTGTGGATGACTGGCACCTGTATTCAGTAAAAATATCGCCACGTGACCTAGGGATTTTCAACTCATCAAATTTTCATCATAAATGAACTTTGAATTAATTGCTTAGTATTAAACCATCTGCTCTCCAAACAACTACAAACATTAAAATCAACATGCCTTTCCTTTTCATTTTAATCATGATTGGCTGAAAAATTCAGTTTTAACTCAAAATAAACTGAAATTCGATGTCAAGGAGAAATACCAACAAGATCGATAGACCTGAGTGACATGTCACAAACCTCTTCATTCCACTGATTCCTTCAATTTTCCCACTTCACGTTGAAAGTGAAGGAACTAGGGAAAAAAAAATTCGTTTTTCTTTTAAAAAATATGGATATTATTATTAAGATGTACAAATAATATAGAATTTCTCAACATAAAATGATAAAGAAGAAACTTAAAAAAAAAAAAAAAGACCCTTCCACCTAGTTGTCTGATAAAAACAAACCACCAAAAGGAATAAGCTTACAAAGATTAGAGAAAAAATTGTTCCACGTTCATAAAGCGAGCTCATCTCTCTGATGGACAACACCTAATAACTTAAGCGTTCATAAAGTGAGCTAATCTCTGTGATGGACAACACCTAATTACTTAAGCGTCCATAAAGTGAGCTCATCTGATGAACAATGCCTAATAACTTAAGCTCATGAGTCAAGATTGGGTCCGGTATGTTCAGTGCCTATTTATGGTGAAGTCACATGGAACCGGAGCAATATCTATTGGAAAAGATAGATATAGGGAAAAATGATGAGCAAGAAAGAATGCCAGATTGTCAAACACAATGATGTTTTGGTTTGAAATGCCAGATTGTCAAACACAATGATGTTTTGGTTTGAATGCCTCTCCATTTGAGAGTTGCTTTGATTAAATAGGAAGAGTATGGCTAATTACAAGACTGAATTTCAGTCATTACATCAATCTCGGTTAACTAAGTATGGAAAGCCTAACTAAGAAACGAATATATAATAATTACAGAATATATTTAAATATCATCCCATAAATGGGGTCCTACTAACACAGATCACTCTAGGGTCCAAATTTAATAAAAGAAGAAATATGAAGGCTCGCTGATGATAAATGCTAGGGGCTAATATCATTAGGACGGCAGAAAAATATATGAAAGCTCAGCGAGTGTTAAAATGGAAGACAAACAATGCAAATATTTAACTGGTGACTACACAAAAGTCACTCGATCGTGTAACCTCCCAGCAGCCATTCGTCACTTACACCTAAGCATAAAAGTGGAAGGAAAAGAGGATACAACTGAAACACAAACTTCTTAATGACCCTCATAACTAAAATTACAGGAGTATCCTTGGCCAAACTCAAAGAGTATCCTTAGGTATTGGCTGATTCATCGTTCCAGGAGTCCTAAGTCTATTGAAATACCTCAACTTAAGAATCCTAGGTCCAGAAGGAGTCTATCTTGGAAGATATTGCAGTTAATGTATGATAAGACTTCTGATTGTGGTCCAACACTTATCACAATTATAATTCCTAACAGTAAAGATGCCAAGTCCGGATAGGATTGCACCACCTACCTCTATAAATATGAAACCATGATCATTATTCAGGTACGTTTTCATATAATTTTCAGCACATATTTCTTGGCAAATTCTCTCTCTGACTTTAGCATCGGACGGACGACGAGAAAACACTTCGACGCCTTTGTTTCAAGTACCGAAAGACCTCTTTCGTGCTCATTCTCAATCGTCAAACTCGAAATTCCCCAGGTGCGATTTTTGGTGGCATCAGAAACTAAAAGGCAAATTTATGAAATTCAATCAAATGTGGCCCCTCTTAATTAATGTTACATTACATACATCTTTTTATTTTTCTCTCCAAAAAAATTTCTTATAGGTTATGAGACCCTAGTCATCTACTAAGATGTTGGCCGGATGCTACATTGGGAATGGTCCAGATAGCTCGATCCTCATCATGTGGATCGAATCTATGAGGAAAGTAAAAAGTGAATTGTCAATCCAAATCCAGAACACACTGTAAAGTTCAATTCTATAAGTCTATCTATTGATGCACCGTGGATTCTAGTCTGTAGAACAAGAACAGCAGATTCAATAGCAGTAGCACCAGTCATAATCCCAAGAGCTCCATCAAATTCAGTAGCTCAACATTTTGTCTTCATTCAAAATACTACAAAGAGTCATACAGAAACATGGCGCTTGAAAAATTAACATATAGAACTACACGGATGGCACCAAATCCATCAACGAGAAAGCACCTCCATTTTTTTAACGGTGGGTTGAATGGGGAAAATGAGTACCTGAATGAATACCCTTTTTTCTTAGCAATGGAGATACGAGCAGTAGATGAAGAAGGAAAACCGAAACAGGAAATCTCATTCAAACGATGCAGCACAGGGCCTGAACAATAATTCGTAGTAGCCATTTTCCAACACAGCTTCAGCTTCAGGTCCAGTTTCGGTTTCAGTTTCTCTTCCAATTGCTGTCTATAACAGTATAAAATACTGGATTTATAATGAAAATTGGGGGAAAATTTTAATTTGTTAATGATAAGGCAGCACTGAGCATTCCTACTCAAAGCTCGGGCACTATCCTTTATAGACGCGTAATTGCTCTGCTTGCCCGAGTAGAGAATAAAATAACTCGGCGCCTCTTCGCATCAATGTTAGTGGTGGGTCCTCCATTAAGTCTTGTGTTAATATTTCCATCTAAAAAAGATAGTTTCAAATTTAGCCCATTTCAGTCATTATTTGAAAATTCCTTTTTTTATATATATATGCTCATCTTCAATCAAATATTTATAAAATAAAATATTATGTACATTGATATGGTCACATCGTGAGCTCGAGGACTATAATCTCGAGCATGAATACTTACTGACTGATAGAGGCCTCATCCTCGGGGTCCCATGTGGTCCTCGAGGATGCTCAAGGACATCCATTATTATTTTTACGGAATTTGGCGAGAGCAGTTATCGAGATAATACCTTGAAATACATATCCTCGGATACTTCCCTTTGCCTAACATGTTTTCTCGCCTAGATGTAAACGGATCCTCTCTTATCAGAATTTTAAACTTATTCAAATATTTCAATCCCAGACTCCTATGTCTAAGAGGAGTCTGTTTTGGTAAAAATTATAGATGAATTGTAACTAGATTTAAAGTTATAATCCAATGCTTATTTTAAGGTAGGATTTCTAAGGATAGGACACATAGATAACCAAGTCCTACCAGGAATGAGTTATCTACCTCTATAAATACAAAACTTCTATTCATTATTCAAGTACGTTTTTACATATTTTTCAGCACTTAGCCCAGCGCATAAATTTTCTCTCTAACTTAAGTATCGGAGGGGCGACGAGAAAACACCTCGATGCCTTATTTCAAGTACCGGAAGATCTCGTTCGTACTTTTTTTTAGTCATCAAACTCGAAAATCAACACGTACGATTTTGGTAGCATCATACGTATACCCAAAAAAATTTCCTACTTTTTAATCACGTTCTCTTAAAAATCACTATTCAAAACATCATTTTTCTAGAATAATGATTATCAAACAGGGGCTTAGAGACATGGGATAAGAGGAAATGTGTGTTTTTTTAAAAATAAAATAAAATGCAAACTGTGTTAATGTAATGATTTGATATCTCAAAGACAAGATCGAATTTGAGATAAAGGCACGTGAGACCCCGCATCATATCCAAATTCAAAGGAGCCCAAAATTATGAATTTATTTAAGTGTATATACTATACATCCTACCTTACCTTACCTTACACCATCCCACCTATCACTTTATTCAATTCTTCCCAAATTCACCACCCATATCCCAAACCCACACTGTCAAGACCCTACCGCCACTTATCACATGCACCAAAATTGTCGCCCAAACCACCAGACCCACCCATCGCCGACGGCGAAATCACCTCTCATACAACACCCCCACCTACTCTTCCATTTCCAATTTACCAACATCGTTGCCAATCTACCACAATCACAAGCATCACCACTACGAACGAACCATTAGCAAGGACGACGGTGATGAGAGCTGTAGTATATAAAGCCCTAGCCTTTCCCTAAAATCCATTCACTATCAATCCTTCAATATATATCCCTTCAATGGCCACCTAGGGATGGCAATTTGAACTGTTAAAATCGAAAATCGCGGTTAATCGAACCGATGGTGCAATGATGTAGTTATGGTTTTGATTTTAATGACCCGGTTCGGGGTGGGGCGGGTATAGTATTTAGCGATGGTGCCCCACCCCGAACCGATTACCCGTTAAAAAAATTAATTGGGCTATTGGGCTTTCCATTATTCATTCCCAAAATTAATTGGGCAATTTTGACAGTGGGCTTCCCCAAAATTCTGGCCCAATGAAGTGATGAACATTACTAGTAAACCCTTAACTCAGTAACCTAACTCTAACCTTACACGTTAAAATTGAAAATTGGAAACCAAACTTACAA
>CAIGRT010069636.1:0-10614 GCA_903798405.1 Fraxinus platypoda | reverse complement strand
TTTAAAATCAGTCAAAATTATTATCAAAGTCAATTATTTGGTCAACTAATGGTTAAACTAACAGAAACCATTCATTTGGACTTTGGTTGCGATATTTTGAAAGATTTGATACCGTAGGTGCCACAAATGAAATGTTTGATACCGTGGGAAAGATTTGGACAAAGTCTGCTACTAATTGAAAATGTTTGGTACAACTACTGCAATTATCCCTTATATATAAGTAACAAAACTGGTTTTCATTCTCATTATATGTAACTTTTTTTGTGCATTTAATGTAATTATTTTAATTGTGGTATTTTGGTTAATTTTTTCCCTTAATTTATTAGTAAATGCAATATTTTAGTTCTTTAAATATAATTTTTAATTTCAAATTTTTAGTAATAGTATAATTGTAATTAAATAATTTAAAATAAATTGATTGTTAAGAAATAAATAATAAGAAAACAAATGAAATACTATTCGTTTGATGTAAAATTTGGTGTAAGCATTAGATATGCCCTTATTCAAGCCTATATTTTTGTTTGGTAGGGATTAAAATCAGATTTTTAGTAAGTTTTGATGAAATTTGATGAAATGTGATTGAAAAGTTATGGATCCAATGAAATATATTTTTAAAATTAATTATTAACTTTGACATATATTAAAATTTGGATTTTAATTTCCATCAAACATGGACTATATAAAGACTTGAAGGTTAGAGATTTTTCCAATAACCAACAATTCTTATGTTCTTGAATAATGATAAAGAATTGAGCAACTAGGTTAACGATTATATTTTCTTTAAAATCATTATTACATGGACGCAATTCAAGAAATCAAGAAACTTAATATTGTTGATCAAAGTTGGAGATTAAAGGAAATCATACAACCCAGAGTAAATTAATGCAGAGGTATTCTGTTTTAAACGTTTGTGTAGTTGTTTAAATCTACATTATATAGAGTAATCTAGAAAAATCTTTGTCCCAAGTTGGATTTTTAGTTTTTATTTTTCACTTTCTTCGTATTTAAATTTCCAAGACAAACACGTCACAAGAGTTAAATAATGAAGTGAAAGATCTTGAATATGAAATTCCTTCTCCCATTTCTTTCAAGCATGTCTATGACAAAATTATTGTCCTCTCTTCATACCACACTGTGCGATATAGTACTCAAGAGGTTCATAGTCCACATAAAAAAAAAAAAAGCTGAAAAAAGTGAATTCAACCAACATATTATGCCCAAAAATATTTCTAAAACTATGTTATAACTATGAACCAATAACAACATAGATTGCCAACTCACAAAGAGATTTAATTGACTTGGACATATTTGGCCAACAAACTTAGGTTCATTCATCATTAAATATTATTTTTAGTTTGAATTGGCGGTGTCCAAGGTGAATTTTTCTGCTTGTACAGAAAATTTCTTGCCAGAAACCATACAGATACTCATATGGGGGTGTGCCTCATGTGAATTAATTATTATCAAAAAAAATGAGACCCATTTCCATGTGTGTATTCTGTATAGTTTCTGTTTTTTTTTTCTTCTGTACATGTAGAAGTGCCCGACCAAGGTCCATCAAAGTCGGTTGAAAATTGAAAATGGACCGCTGGAATTTTACGGACTCCACAAATTCTGAATAAGCTCATCGTTTCCACCTGAATTTGTCTGTTTCAAACAGCTGTTAATTGGTAAGACTATGGAGAGTAGGCCGTGCAAGTGGACCAATCTTGTACTAGAAATTGTATTCAACATTAAATTATGCTGTCTTCATAGAATATGGATGCATTTACAAATGAGAATTTTTATTCTCAAGTGTTTTCTTAGGTTATATTTCTTATGGGTCATTATTGTTGAGTTGAAACACCAAAAGAAAATGATTTTTACTGATATTAATTCCTTACACAATTTGGACAAACACACTACTAGCACTAATTATCTCCACTCACTATCTCACACACACTTTCTCTCAATTCTTTCACACATACATATGCTGCTTCCCTGTTTGTTTCTTACTTCTCACTATCTCTCATTGATGCATACAACGACATGGAACTTATATTTATAGGACCTAATGTTGGTTTGGAACCGACTTAATCCATTTTAGATTACTCTATGTTGGTAAATTATTAATTAGCACATTCTAGATTTATCCAACTTTGGCAGCAATTAATTTTTCTAGTTCCTTCTAGGATTGGCTGTTAATGGAAAAATCTGGAAATCAAAATAATGTTAAAACAAAAGTCGGAGTTGCATCTTCAATTCTACCCTTCAACACCAACTTTTCATTTTGACTCTTTTCTTTTCCGTCATGTCCAACTTTGCCTCGACGAATTTTGAAGTGCTCGGTTCTTTATTCAGCATATTTGCCACTTCTAATATTTTTGGTTCTTCCATACTTTCCTCTTCATTGATTTTTAAATTATTATTTGATTTCTCACGTCCACTCGACTTTCTTATTTGTGATTGAGAGTTTGTACGTACCTCAATCACTTCTTGTCGAGTTGGCCTTATCTCCTCTGGTGTTGTTGTCTAATGCATACTCATCTTTGAATGCTCTTGTTCATTGATTATTTCAATCACATCTTGTATTTTCTCAAGCTTTTGTATTTCTTCGTTGATTTGTTTTGACACCTTCTCCTTTGACTTGTCATCAATTTCCTTTGAATCTATTAGTTCCACCCTCTACAGTGTTTGCCAAGAATATGTTTCCCCAAACACCTCTTCTGAGTCTGGTAGTTCCTCTCTCCACGAAATCCACCTAGAAAACTCTTTATGAACCAGGATGTCATCTCCTGAGTCATTGATCCAATCATTTTCACAATCCAATCGTTCATATATGGTTACCACCAACGCTAGTTCATCATTTAAGCTTGAATTGGTTTTCTTTTCTCGAGCTTGCTCGGTTATTGTTGTGACTGCCTCTGCATCCCATTATTCTTCACAGTTATATTTTTCTTCCTTATTGGAGGTTGCTATATTACCTTATGCTGGCTCCTTTCTAAACCATCAATCTCTAACATAATGAATTCGTTTTCCACTATAAAACACGAGCCATTAGTTCGTTGATACTCCTTGAATGGTTGGTCTCTTTTGACACGATTTTGTTGAACTCCCCTTGTATGGTAACTTCCTTCAAACCGTTTATTTTCTTTTAATTCTCTATTATTTTGTTCACGGAGTTTACCTCTTCTTTTATAGCTGAATAATGCTTCTTCCTCTTCTTTCTTTATTGAGACCTCCAACATTTGTTTAGTTAACGCTTCTTGGTTGGCCATAAAATTTTCGAGATTTACTAATGACGGTTGCTCTGATCAACTTTGTATTGCGGCAATGAGACTTCTAAATTCGGGTCTCAAATCATGTATGATTATTCTTCTCATTCTGGATTCCAAAATTTTACTTGAAGAACCTAACTGAAATTTTGCGGCAAAGGGATTTAACTTTGTTGAGATATTCATTGAGTGATCGAGAGCAGCTCATTTTCTAGCAATTACAATCTCAAGTCATTTTTCTTTGAGAATATTGTGGCCAGAATGTCCCTTGCTTTCTTTGGTGTGTTCTTATCCCTTATATACTCCAACAATTCTTCTTTGATTGTCGTCTTTATAATAAATATGGTCTTACCCGCTTTGATCTCCAATTTTTCAGAGCTCCGGTCTCCTTTGATAGCATCATGTCACTTCCATCAACTATTTCCCACAAGTCTTGCCCTTGGAGATATGACTCCATGCAAGTTTAACAAGTGGTGTAGTTTTGATTATTGAGCTTTTTTACTTCGCCTGCAGCTTGTAGATCGCTTATCGTGACATAATCTACCTTCTCGTAAAGTAAGCTTTATGAAAGTTTTACAATCTCTTTTTGTGCAAAGAAGCCCAAAAATTTGTCCCCGACCACCTCATTTTGACACCAAATTTGTTGAGTTTAAACACTAAAAGAAAATTATTTTTATTTAATTACTTGGACAATTTGGACAAACACACTACTAGCACTAATTCTCTCCACTCACTATCTCCCACACTTTCTCTTATGCCATGTTTGATTGTGTAGATTTTTCATCAAAAATGGAAAACAAATTCCATTTCCCTCCAATTTGTGTTTGATAGGGTAAAAATTGTCAAGAAAACTTTTTCCCCCACCCCTCTCACACGCCTATTTTCCTCAAAATTGATGAAAAGTTTTTCCCACCATTTGGTGGGAAAAGCTTTTCTAGGTGCTGCTGTCGTTTTTTTTTTTTTTTCGTGGCAATGAAAACAAATTTCATGACCAGTTATAAAAAAAAAATTCACTTTAATGGAAAATTTTCATGTAAAACAAAGCCAAACAAACACTAAACTTTGATAAAAAAATGATTTTTTTAGGAAAAAAAAAATTTCGTTTTTNTTTTTTTTTTTTCGTGGCAATGAAAACAAATTTCATGACCAGTTATAAAAAAAAAATTCACTTTAATGGAAAATTTTCATGTAAAACAAAGCCAAACAAACATTAAACTTTGATAAAAAAATGATTTTTTTAGGAAAAAAAAAATTTCGTTTTTTTTTTACTTTTTGACAGTGGAAACAAATTTTATAACCAATAGTGAAAAAAATTATCACTTTAATGGACAATTTCCATATAAAACAAAGTCAAACGAACACAAAAAGATCCAAAATTTAAAAATTTTCCGGGTGAAAAATTATACCAATCAAATACACTTAATTAACAATTCCATGCAAAATAATTTCTAGGCAATTACTTTCTTTGGAATTCATTTTCTTTCAACCTATTTTTTACCCTTGCAATCAAACGGACACTTAGTTCTTTCAGACGTATATATGCAGCTTCCCTGTTTGTCTCTTACTTCTCACTATCTCTCACTGATGCATACAATGGCATGAAACTTATATTTATAGAACCTAATGTCGGTTAGGAACCGACTTAATCAATTCTTGGTAAATCATTAATTAACATATTCTAGATTTATCGAGCTTTGGCAGCAAATAATTCTTCTAGTTCCTTCTAGGATTGGCTGCTAATGGAAAAATCTGGAAATCAAAATAATGTTAAAACAAAAAGTTGGCGTTCCATCTTGAATTATCACATGGTCACATAAAATTCTCAAACGGTTGCTTTTCATAGGAATCTAGGCTGCTCAGCTAACGAGTAATGACTATAGCTCTCTTAACGTGTCATCTTTATCAAACTTCTTTGTTTTCGTCTTCCATCCAATATATTTTTAATTTGGTCCAATGAAATCTCAAAAAGAGAAAAAGTCTGATGCAATTGGATTCTTTTTTTTTTCACAAATTTTCTTGAGATTATTTCTAGCATGGAATGGGTCAATTATTCTAGCCTTTCAACCTAACAACGTGGGTTCTAGTCCGTATTAGGGATGAACTAATCTGATTAGCCAACGAAAGTTTTTTGTATTTCTAAAATATTAGCGTGTGAAGTGTTATATTTGATGTTATGGTACTAGATCAAGTATAGTCTGCTAATTTTAGACACAATGTGAATGTCATACGAAGTTACTATAAAGGGTCTCATGTGAACCCTTAATGGAGGAGAATGATCTTTTAAGTAACATCTCAAGTTTCAAGAGAAGCTCTTGCAATGTTTAGTTAAGCAATCAGACTTTAACTCTACATTATCGGGATTTGATTAACGATCGACTACACTTTCTTAAATTCAAACAAGTTTACGAACAAAACTCAGGATCGCAATATATCAACTCTTTTAATTAAAAATAAACTCCTTCGTTTAAAGGGTTTAACAATTTTTTATATTATTCTCCCCCTTACATTTTATGGTATTTAATTATTTTTCCTGATTAAATATTTTTATGGTAATTTTTGCATTAAGATTTTGAGTAGATTGTAGAAATAAGACATCTATGATCAACCATTTCACTGGTTGTAACACTTTGATATTAATTTTTTTAATTTGGATTCTAAATTCTTGGAATCGATGGGTGTGTATTTCTTGAGTTTTTTGCTTTCGAAAGAGATCCATAAAATTGGGACGTATCTGTGTTTTGCGTGGCCAGAGACGAACATCAAAATTTGGGATCCTAAATCGTAGCAAACAATCAAAATTTTTTATTATTATTTGTAAAAGTTTTACGAAACTAAATTTGTTAACTTATAATCAATAATAAAACAACAAATAAACTTGAATATTCAAACTACTTATATTACAATCAAATAATTGTGCGAACTATTTTAAATGATCACTTAAATATTGTGATGATTTGAAACGTCTATCTTGATTATTTTTGGAAAATAAGATGCCCTCAACATTTCAACTAAAAATTCCCTCATCATTTAATCAATGTGAACGTCTTTTCCTCATCATTCAAATCATTTACATTGGCAGGTTCAACAATTTCCTTGTTTTCATCCACATTATCATTGTCATTCTGATTTTGTTGTTTCTCAATTACCGAATTTTCAGATGTACCTTCATTCTCTTTTCTTTTCTTTCCATTAAAGTACTTATCCATATAGCCGGTTCCTTACTCTTTATCTTTTCTGTTTTGAATGCACATTTAAGAGCCATAGTGTATTGATATTTGACCCAACAGCAAACACTAAATGAAATTTGAGTGTAAAAAGGAGCTCAAATTAGTTTTAAAAAAAAAGATTAAAAAAATATTTTTTTGTCAAAGCATTGTCCACAAATAATATATACATGAAATTGTTTTCGTTCACATTCTTGTATATCCAAAGCACAGAACATTAATTCACATTCACTAAAAGATTTTACAGAAAAAAAATCTTTAAATAACATATTGTTGAATATCCTTCCAAACCCATCTTCCAATTATCGCTATCAGCTCTAGAAATCGTTTTACATAGCGTTTTCTTCGCGTTCCAGTCTAAATATTCACGGAAAGTTCCTAAAATCTCTAAAATTATATAAAAATTCTCCTATATATTTATATCTTCACCTTTTCCTCCAAAATCCATGTCTCCATTATCACTCTAAACCTAAAAATCCATTATTTATCAAAGGTAATTGTTTTTATATTGTCACGACGCCATAGAACCCTTAACGACAGTTGAATAATTGCCAAACAAAGTAAAACCAACAATATTTTAGATTTAACGTAAATTTAATTTACTTGATTAATGGTTTAATCACAAAATCAAAATGAATGTAAAGAATTCAATCACTTAGTACTATTTATGTAATTTTTGTATTCCAATTATTATGGCCCAAGCTTAGTTAATTTTCAAGTGTAAACATATGCAGTATGCCTATGAGAAGACAAAAAAGCAGAAAGATAAGGAAAAGGAAAACCTAACCCTACACATATTAAACTCCATTTATAAAATTGATGTTGGAATTGTTGTTCAAAATCATGAGAAATCATGGATGGATGAATTAAATGTTATATGGGCTTGGTCCAGCCCATTAGGAAATTAAAGTCCTATCCACTAGTATATTTTATTGTAGGTCAAAATTGGTGGCTACAAAATATATATGTAAGAAAATACGTGGCTGCTGGGAGTGAAAAAGAAAGGCAGAAAATAGAGAAACAGAAGCTGATTTTTCTCCATTTGTTTTCTACAGTAGCTGCACATAAAATATAGAAAAACAGGGGCAAAAAAAATAGAAGACAGAGGCTGAAAAAAAAAGGGAAGGCAGAGGAAAAACCTTGGCTTCGGCTTCGTGGAAAGCAAGTATCTTTCTTCCTTCTTGGGTGTGGATTTCACACAGGTTTGCTCTCTATTCAAAACAAATTGGGAACTTCTCTAAGAGGTTGCTTAGGTGCTACAAGGAGTTGTAGTATTTGGAGTTGAGATTATTATTTTCTTAGAGATTGATTTTAGTTGTATTCCCAAATTGTTGACAATTCAAGTTTTAGGCATAAACTTGAACGTTGTAATCTCGGTTTATTATTATAGTGGATTTGGCCGGAGTTGCCTCGTGGTTTTTTTTTCCCCCCCTACATTGGAGGGCTTTTTCCAAGTAAAAATTCGGTTTTGTGTTCTCTTGCTTTGCTTTAATCCTTTACTTGCATATTTAATCACTCTAGTTAATTGCTTGGATTGTTGAATTTATTCTTGCAAGTAGTTATTGCCCAACAAAGTGGTATCAAAGCTCAGGTTGTGTGGGTGTGATTCTATTGCGTGAGTAAATGGAGAATACTTCGGGAAATATGATTAAATTATCGGCTTCAAATTATTCTATTTGGAAGCCTATGATGGAGGATATCCTTTATTGTAAGGATTTGCATGAACCTATTGAAGGTGATAGTGCTAAGCCAAGCAGTATGGGTGACACTGATTGGAAGAAGATGAATAGGAACGCCATTGGATATATTAAATAGTGGGTTGATCTTAATGTATTCCATCATATATCTCAAGAGACAGATGCTCATAGCCTTTAGGAAAAACTAGAGGGTCTCTATGAGAGGAAGACCGCTCAAAATAAAGCTTTTGCTATTAGAAAGCTTGAGAATTTGAAGCTAAAGGAGGGGAAATCAGTTGCCGAGCATTTGAGTGAATTCCAAGACTTGATAAATCATTTGACCACAATGAAAATAGTGTTAGATGATGAGATGCAAGCACTATTACTTTTGAGTTTATTGCCTGATAGTTGGGAGACTTTGGTGGTATCACTTAGTAACTCTGCTCCGAATGGTGTGCGTGGACTTACTCTAGTTAAAGACAGTTTGTTTAATGAAGAAATGAGAAGGAAAGACTTGGGTAGGAATGAGGCACATGCTCTTATTACATAGAACATAGGAAGGAGTAAAAATAGAGGTCCTAAGGGACATGGTAACTTCAGAAGTCATTCAAAGGCAAAATGAAATGTCAAATATTTTTATTGTGATAAAGAAGGTCATATAAAGAAACATTGCATGGCTTGGAAAAACAAATTGAAAGAGGAGAAAAATCAGAAGAATACTGATCAGAATACAGCAGCTAGCGCTCAGAAGAGGAAGTAGTGGTAGCAATTTTTTCTGCTGAAGATGAGCAGTGTTGTCATGTTGTAGATTCGTTTGTTGAATGGATTATTGACTTAGTGGCTTCTAACCATGTTACTCCAAGACGGGAGTTATTCACCTCATACAAATCGGGTAACTTTGGCAGGGTGAAGATGGGTAATGACAATTTTGTCAGCATTGTTGGAATTGGTGATATTTGTCTTCAGACTAATATTGGATGCAGCTTGACATTGAAGAATGTGCGACATGTTCCAGACATGTTCTTAAATTTGCTATCTACACATGCCTTTGATGAAGCGGGTTATGACAGTTATTTTGGCAACAGAAGATGGAAACTTATAAAAGGGTCGATGGTATTTGCTAGAGGAAAGATTTGTTGTACACTTTACAAGACACAAGTAAACGTGTGTAGTGAAACGGTAAATGCAACTGAAAGTGATTCTTTACCAGACTTGTGGCACAAGCGATTGGCTCACATGAACGAGAAAGGATTGCAAATTTTGGCAAGGAAGTCCCTCATTCCGTTTACCAAAGGTATATCATTAAATTAATGTGATTATTGCTTACTCGGTAAACAACATAGAGTTTCATTTCAGAGGTCCTCTAGTAGAAAGTCTAATATTTTAGATTTGGTCTATTCTGATGTTTGTGGTCCCAATGAGGTGGAGTCCTTAGGTGGCAATAAATATTTTCTTACTTTTATTGATGATTCTTCACGAAAGTTGTGGTGTTTTATTTGAGATCAAAAGCCCAGGTTTTCCATTACTTCATGAAGTTTCATGCTATGGTGAAACGGGAAAGTGGAAAGGTTTTAAAGTGTCTTCAAACTGACAATGGAGGGGAATACACGTTTAAAGTGTTTGAAGAATACTGCTCAGAGCATGGCATTAGACATGAGAAGACAGTTCCTTGTAAAAACTAGTGAAGTATAAAGCTCGATTGGTGGTGAAGGGCTTCGATCAGAAAAAAGGGATTGACTTTGATGAGATATTCTCTCATGTTGTCAAAATGACTTCAGTTCGAGTGGTTTTGGGTTTAGTAGCCAGTTTGGATCTTGAGCTTGAGCAGTTAGATGTGAAGACTGCCTTTCTCCATGGTGATTTGGAGGAAGAAATCTACATGGTTCAGCCAGAGGGATTTGAAGTAAGAGGAAAAGAACACATGGTTTGCAGGTTGATAAAGAGTTTGTATGGTTTGAAACAGGCTCCAAGACAGTGATATAAGAAGTTTGATTCCTTTATGGTGGGCAATGGTTATATCAGGACAGATGTAGATCATTGTGTTTATGTTAGAGAATTCCATGGTGGTAATTTCATTATCCTTTTGCTATACGTAGATGACATGTTGATAGTGGGGCAAAATGTTCAGTTGATTTGCAGTTTGAAGGTAGATTTGTCCAAGTCATTTGATATAAAGGACCTTGGACCAGCACGATAAATTTTGGGGATGCATATTCGTCGTGATAGGAAAGCCAGAAAGTTATGGTTATCACAGGAGAAATATGTAGAGAGAGTGCTGGAAAGGTTTAGCATGAAGAATGCTAAACTAGTTGGGACACCACTTGGTAGTCACTTCAAACTAAGTAAGGTGACTTGTCCTTCTAAAAAGGAAGATAGAGAAAGAATGGCAGGGATTCCGTACTTCTCTACGATTGGGAGTTTGATGTATGCAATGTTTGTACACGGCCAGACATTGCTCAT
>CAIGRT010069629.1:0-27268 GCA_903798405.1 Fraxinus platypoda | reverse complement strand
TCTAAACAACTTATCGAACACTTTACATGCACAGGATTTCAAAGGAATGTAAAATATCAACTTATCCTATGTTTTCCACAACAAATTCACAAACATCACCATCTTCCTATGCCCACACCCCCAACAACACCTCATAATTTCCAACAATTCGCAAGAATTGGAGAAAAATAGGAAGAATTAGAAATTTTCCAAGTTTAGCTAAATTACCTTTGATTTCCTCAAAATTTGTCTTCATCGATTTCACTTCCTTTACCTAAACTACAATTTCTGCAGGACAAGACATGAAGTAAATCCAGATAAACGAAATTTAGGGATCGTTTTGGAAGGGATTTGAATGAGGGATTTGGAATGGGGGATTACGAATTGGGGATTCCTCCCTCAAATTGAACGGGTTGAAGGCGAGAATGGTGGTTTTGGATTGAAGGCGTTCTAACGTGGCAAGGAGTTGACGCCGTCTCTTGCCAAATAGGACGCCGTCCAGCCAGGCAAGAAATTGGAAATTGGTGGTGCGCAGGCGCGGCGCGACAGGCGTTCACTTCACTGTTCAGTCGGGAGAGACGAAATGAGGATGAGAAATGATGTAGGGCAGGGTTTGAATTTCTGTATAACGGTAAGAAAAGATTTCCGTTAAAACAAGAAATTCCGTTAGCTTTTTCGTTAAACCAATAAATAAATTCTATTACACATGCGCCTTTTATATATAGAACGAAAAGATACTCGGTCCGTTTCTTCTTTTGCGTAAATATCGCCCAATTTTTAATTATAAAAATTAAGAAAATAAAACATTTCAGCGTTAGAAAATACGAACTTTCCAAATCTGAGCCGTCATTGCCAAGCAGAAACCTTTCCCTACCAAAGAATCTTTGTAAGAATCTCTCAAACTTTTCACTCGCTAGGGTTTAGTTTTACTTTTAATCTCACTCTCGCACCACAAATACACATTTCCCCCCTTACCCAATTTTGAATTATTACTAATTTATAATTTTCATATACTAGAGCACAAGAAATTGATTGCAATTTGGGGAAAAATGGTGGGGAAAAACGAGAATGGCAGTGGCAGTGAGAAGCCCTTGGATTTGTTCTTGAAGATTGGATTAGATGAAAAGACTGCAAAAAACACCTTAGCTAATAATAAGGTCACTTCTAATCTCACCGCCGTCATTCATGAGGTATGTATGTATATGGCATTTTTTTTCTGGGTATTTTATTGTGAGTCCATGTTGAGTTTTGTTAATTTAGTTCGAGAGTAGGTGAATTTCTGCTGGCTTGCTGCGGAAGATTAAATGAAATGAATATTTTAAATCTGGAAAATTAATTTTAGTTAATTGGATTGAAGGGTTTTGTTTATTGGGTATAAATTTATGTACGCGTATGTGATACATCTGAGTATGTTATTATTTGCTTGTTGATTTCTTTTTCTAGTCAGAGAGTTGCATAACTTTAACTAAGCATCTGGGAAAATAGAAAAAAATGAACTGAAAACTATTATTTGTTTAATTAGGTTAATAGGGTATAAATGTTTTCGGCATAGCTATGCAAATATATGTACTATAAGCCTATGTATTAATTGTTTGTGCAATTTTTGTTATTTACTCTACAAACTGGGGAAACTTTACTGTATCACGTGTGTGGCTTAAGGGGTGTGGCCCTTCTAAATGAAATTCCAGGAAGGAAATATGGTTTGAGATTTAGTGCAAGTATCTCTACTATGAGCATGTCTATATTAGTTTTAATTGACTCGTGTACTAGTGCTTGGCTCAAGATAAACTTGAGAACATGTTGGTTTCTGTTCTGGACAGGATTTATAATTTAACGTAAAGATAAAGAAAGGAGCTTTCTGAAAAAGATAGCATGCATGCATGATACCATTAGAGGATTGAGTGAATCAGAAAATTTTAATATGCCTGTGTTTTATTAGATGGGAGATAATTTCTTGAAAATAGAAAAGGGAAAAACAAAGAAATACTAGGGAAAATAGAATTTGTTGGTTTTCATTTTCTTTCTTTCTTTCTCTGTAATTATTCTTATTTTTTTTGGCTTTAGTCTCTTCAATTCCTATTAAAGATGCTCATATATCTGTTATCTAGGAGTTGGGTAGTTACATAAGTTATTTTAAATATTATATTTCAGGCAGCTGTAACTGATGGGTGTGATCGGACAGTTGGAAATCTTCTTTACACAGTAAGCTTGTATTTATTTTTGCACTTGGGTTCTTCAGGTGCAGCAGTTCCTTGACATTAACTCTTTTTTTTTTTTTTTTNTTGCACTTGGGTTCTTCAGGTGCAGCAGTCCCTTGACATTAACTCCTTTTTTTTTTTTTTTGGTTTTTTTTGTTTCCCTTTGATGATGTCCTTTAAGGGGAGCTTGAGGCATTATCTATTAATCATCATTCATATCTTGATGCTTAGAATAGTTATAACACATCTTCAAGAAGACCTTACCCCTAATAGGTCTCCTAGTATTAATGTTGTGTTGTTGAGTATTTTAATGAACCTCAGGAATATCCTTACTCATCTTTGGGAAGAATTTAGTCTTCATTTTAACTATGGCTTTTTATTTTTGTGGTATAGGATATCTCATATGAAAAACATAACATTTTTTCTTGGTAGGTTGCGACAAAATTCCCCTCAAATGCACTTGTACATCGACCTACCTTGCTTAAATATGTTGTTTCGTTAAAGGTTTGTGGCTCAGTTTCTCTTCATTGTATGCTGATTGTCACTTCCTCTTGAGTTTCTCTCTCTCTCTCTCTCTCTAAGTAGCTAGATATTGCCAGCTACTTGTCTGTCGAAAATTCTCTTAGTGACATTAAGAGAGCAATTTACCTGTACAGATTAAAAATCCTGCTCAGTTGGAAGCTGCCTTCTCATTTCTTGATGCTACTGCTTCTGATAACTTGATAGTCAATGATTTTGAAGCTGCTTGTGGTGTTGGTATGAGATTATGATTCTTCCTTTTGTTTGTTATTAAGCCTTGGGTTTTTATACTTGAGATTTTGGATGCCACTGTTATCCATAGACTTTGAATTATCCTCAAATTTTTATTTTTTAGTGAACTTCTACTTTGATGATACTAACGTAGCGAGTAATGCAACTGCAATATTTTTTACTTATAAATCTACAGCATGAATGTTCTGAGAATGCTTTATTTCTAGTTTTTTTAATGCATGTTTTCTAAATTTTTAAAAATAAATTTTGGAATTTCAAATGTTTTCTTAGTATTAAAATTCTGAAAATTTTTCTTTTGTGTATATGTAGGAGTTGAAGTTTCTATGGAAGATATTGAAAGTGCTGTTAATGAGATTTTTGAAGAGAACAAAGCTGTTATTTTGGAGCAGCGTTATCGAACAAATGGTTGGTATTACATTTTCATAGTCCGCACAAAAGATGGAATATAATTTTTTTAAAATTGTTTAGTTGGAAATAGAAAATAAACAAGATTTTTATCTGCCTAGGCTGAATGGTTGATTGGAAAAATGAATCCAAACTATTAAATTTATATAAAGACAGGATGTCTGAAATTTCTATGGTATATTTCTTAAGAAAATTGGAGTAGATATTAATTGGAAATGATACGGCGTGATTTAAGTCCAGATACTTTAAAGGATCAACCCTTTTACAGAGAAAAGGTGAAAAGCGACAATCTTGACCTCTAATCTATATAAGGTCTGTGAAGAACGAAGGCACTTTGTTTAGATGTTACTCTATGGATTTGGGAATGCATGTCTATTTCCTACTGATTAAAAGTCTGCCAAATAGGATCATTTTTATGCTTTATTTTCCTTTCTCATTTTTGTGTTTTACTTGATTTCTTACTAGTTCTTTCTAATTCTTTTTTCCTTCAGCCTTGTTCTTTTACTGGTAAATGGTTTTTTGTAATGCTTTAGCCGCAACCCTGTAGTATTTCAGTAGTACAAAAAAAAATAAAAAATTAACAATGAAATTCTGCCACGTAGTTGAAGATCTTGATTTACTCTTCAACCCACCACCCGGAAAGGTAGAACTAACTAAAGATAGAAAAGAGAAGGATAGTTTTATACGGGGGATACTGCTTCCTGTTCCAATGCTCCCAATCCATAAACAAATGGTTCTCTCAATAGTCTAGTTGAGTTGTTTGAACAAGGTTCCATGCTTGTGGATGTATACTCCAAGGGATCAAAGAGCCTAGTTGCTTCATAGAAGTTGTACGGCTATCCGCAATATGAGGATAACTTGGAATAGTATAGGCTAAAATGTAGTTTATTAGTATCGATCCTGATTGTGAATTGCTTATAATATGTGGTGTCTTACTCAGCAGTTTCTGTTGCTTTATTAGTTTTGATGCCTGACTATTAATAATGGTTTGTACAATCAATAAATGAATCACTTTAGAATTATAAAATACATCATTCGGATTTCATTTTTTCCCATATACAACTATTTTCTTGCCAGCTTTGAGCGTATTGCTTATTGAATGTGCAAACAGTATGGGAAATGGTGGAATGAGGTTCTGAAAATGATTATCTATTCATCAAATATTTTAACTGAACTTTACCTGTCGTTTTTTCACTCCTTTTTTTAAAGGTTGACCAGCCTTTTTGATCTTCTATTCTGCACGCAGTCGGTGAATTATTTGGTTATGTTCGAAAGAAGCAGCCGTGGGCTGATCCGAAGATCGTCAAGGTAATTGTTGACAGCTGCTTTATCTTCTCTTCCTTAGCTCTCATATAAAGAGTGAATTATGCAAAAATAAACTGGAAGTTTCTCTTTAGTTATTATAATGCCCTTTTTGCTTACCTTGTCATTTGCTGGCATCAGCAACTCGTTGATGCAAACTTGTATGCCCTACTTGGTGAAAGAACTGCTGCAGACAATGAGAAACCTGTGAAAAGGAAGAAAGAGAAGGCTGTTAAAGCTGAGGTCAGTTTAATTGTTCTATTTGAAGGTTTTTTTGGGGGTTCATATTATACTATGTTGTCAACTGGTCTTTTGAAATTTTGGAGCGTTAGTAGATTCCATTACCAGTGAGATGTTCGTGGACGTTCTTCAGGACTTGTAGTTCTAATTTGTTTGTTATTTCATCTTGTTGACATATGCCATTGAAATATATTGCCAGATCCAAATGGGTCATGTCTCTGTTGCTGCCTTATTATTTATTAACGAAACACAGTCTTGGGACTTTGATATATGAGTGGCAGGCTGTTTCTTTTGCTGTCTTATGTTTCAATTTACACAGGAGAAAGCAATTGTTGAGGAGACAGCAAAACCATCTGAAGAAGAAATTAATCCATTTTTAATATTTCCTTCACCAGAGGAAAACTTTAAGGTACCAAACTTCTATGCTGCGCCCTTTGTTGTATGATTAGCTTCACATACTTTCATCATTTTAGACAAATTCTTCTTCCGGCCATGTTGCAATTTGAACAAACAAATAATTTGATGTCATATATCACATGAGACTAACTGATATCATCAGGATGATTAACACTTGTTCATCATTTCATAGGCTTTCCCCAAGTAATGTCTAACATGAATACAATATATTATCTAGCTACCGGGATATCCTTGTTTTTTTTTTTTTTTTCTATTTTCTGGGCTTAGTGTTGGTGGGGATTTTCACTTAGTTCATTACTGTCAGATGCCATTCCAGGATTCTTGTTAATCTGTGCGCTAGCCTCTTCTCTTAGGTTCTATTTGTCCAACTATGTTAAGAGGCTTCACATCATATGCTTGTCATAGCCAAACTATTGAAATTTTTAAATATTTAAGCATATTTGTTCTTTCGCCATTACATTTTCTCAGCTACACAGAGTTGAGCATTCAACTTCTTATACAGTCGACCACCTGCCGGCTTGCTGCTATTTAATGCTCATCTACGTGGTTATTAAGCCTCCTTCCATTAGTACATAAACTTTTTGGGTTTATGTGAAGAATATTTTATTGTGAGAATGTGGGTTGAAAATGAGTATGAGAAGAAAAAGAGTTTCGAAAGAATGGATACCAAATAGGGGCTAAATTTCTCGCTTGCTTCTAGGTACATACTGAAATATATTTCAGTGATCGCCCTGTTCTAAGAGCTTGCAATTCAAAGGAAGTACTTGAAAGACATTTGAAGGTGACTGGAGGAAAAGTTTTTACACGCTTTCCGCCTGAGCCTAATGGATATTTGCATATAGGTCACGCCAAGGTGATTATATTTTCGAGATAATCTGCTGGATATCATATAATATTTGAAATTGTCTTACTCTTTATCTTGTACCAATTGCATAGGCCATGTTTGTAGATTTTGGCCTGGCAAAAGAAAAGGGTGGATGCTGCTATCTGAGGTCGGAATTGTTTCTTTACTGCTTTGTTTTTTTAACATAATAATATTCTGGTTAAATATATTTTTGTAAATTTATTGTTATTTATCCAACTCTATCACAATGAAGCGTACATACAGTTTTTATTGAACTGGTTTAGGTCCTCTTTTTCTTCCTCCAGTTCTTCCTATTAAGGGAACTGAGGAACTCCTTGCGCTGAATAGGGCTCTTCTTCAAAATCAGCAGATTGAGATTATCATTGATGTCTCATATAGTCCTTGTAAAATGTTAAACATATGTTGATAATCACTAACACTTTTACCTGCAGTTTGTGGCTTCTTGTGTCAACCCAAGCTTCTGTTACTGAATTTTTAAGTTGTTTATGGAAATATTTCTTACCTTTTGCATGCTTTGTCATATTGGAATCAACAAGCAACAAGAAGGGTGCAATTTCATCTTTATATAGGTGGGAGAGAAGTGGTCGGGGCTGAAGGTAATATGGGTAGCATTGACCCATTATGGATTTTCTTTATATGTAAAGCTAATGGAAGGAGGCTTCAATTGACATAACTGAGCCACTAAAATCTAATGAATAAATGGCATTGCTGGAAAAAGATGCCTTTTTCTGGGAAGCAGTTGCCATTAAAATTTGAGGAAGCTTAGTTTCTCCTTTTGGTTGACTCAGTTTTGTAATTCAACTCCTCATTAATTGGTATAATAAAGTGACACTTATTTGTGTTCTCACAATGGAGCTTATTTTTGCTCATACGATGCCTTCTACTCCTTCTAGCCTAAAGCTAGTCTTCCAGTCTTGAGTATTACTGATTATCTGCTGCTGAACATTCGAAGCTTGGATGTTTATGTTCTTTGAGTGTCATGCTCCTAATTGTTGCATGCCTTTGCCATTCTTTCAACTTGCTAGCTTGCTTACCACTTTTTGTCCTTCAGCCTAGACAGATGCTATATTGTGGCCATTTGAGCTAACAGTATGTCCAGTATCTGTAAGGTTCCCCCATCCCTATATGGAGACTTGACACCTTTTCAGAAGCCTAGACCTCACCTTAGGTGCTCCAAGGTCCATAAGGTTGTTGCTTGCTTAGTGTGGGAAGGTGATTTAGAAGCTTCCTTGTGGCATTAAGAATCATAAATCCTATATTTCCCCCATCTAAACTCCAAGATCTCTAAGGTTGTTGCTTGCATTCATATCAAATCTCATGTCCTAACGTCAACTCCACCAAACCTCAGTCCCACAAAATTCTCAACAATAAGATAATGTCCTTGTAATATTCTAAAATTATCTTCACCTAGCGAGAGAGGATTGTGGGGGATGAGCTAAGAATAAAATTTTTGAAACAAGGTAATAACACAAGAATAACTATTTAATGATTCTTGCTGTTTCTTAGATTTATGGACTCAATCAGTCAAGTGGGATCAACTGGGAATGATTTTTTTGTTGTTCAAGTTCCCTGCTGAATGAACTTGTAATTCGATCTATGTTTTTTTGTAGCCGATTCCAGGTAAATGAGGGGGATTGTGGTAAGTTGAATACTAGAGTAAAACTTATATCTTATCTTGATAAATGGACCCTAATACACATTTTGTTAGCGGTGGCCTGCTCTCTAGTTGTGAAGCACTGACCTAACTACTTTAGATCTTTCAATGAACTCAACTGAGTGGAGAAAAAGATATGGATCAGTCATCAAAGCACTCAAGATATTTGGCAAAACATTTGCTTCCTTTCTCCTCAAATTCGAATACTCTTTCCATACAAAGGGCAGAGCCAAGAGGGCATTTTTTTTTTAAATATTGGGCTGATATGTAGAATTATTATTATTATTTTTTATTTTTTTATTTTTTTTTACACCTCAAGAAATTTATTTGGACCTGCCCAAGTCTGCTCCCCCTCCCTCCTCCCCTGCTTCCACATGACAAAACGTAGTTGCTTTCTCATGCGGGAAGCTTCATACTTAATGAACTCCAAACGTAATTAGTTTCTAAAAACTCATTCCCCAGTCCTCCCCCATGCACAAGATGCAATGAACTCAACCAGCACGCTTGTTGCTGCCCAGTGCCCACTGGTGTGCTTGCCATGGATAGTGTTGCCAGGCCAACAAGTGACCCGGGAAATGCTGCCAGATGAGTGTCTGGAATTGCATGCTTAGACTTGGTATTTTCTTTAAAGTCTTAGTTTGGCATTGTCATAAGCTATAATTTATATTGTTGAAGCTCGTAATGTTATACTGGTGTATGACATAATCTATCAAACATAGATAGAGTAACCACAGCGGGGTAAAGGGAAGTTATCTTTTGTTTGATTGAAATGGTAAAATTTGGTAAATAAGAATAATTGATGTCTTGGAAACTATTTGGTAATTGATATTAACGTGAAGGTAAGTGCAGTTCATTTATGCAAAACCATTGTTTGATTATTCTACAATATCTGAACATAATTCTTTGTAGAGTTAATTTGATTTATTCTTATATAGCAAGATTCAAAAAATATCAGAAGTCTGTTTCCTATTTGGCCACCCGTTTTGAGCTGACGAAGTATGAAGATTTCCCCTTATCATCTAAATAAATTGTCTTTTAGGTATGATGATACCAACCCAGAAGCTGAAAAGAAAGAATATATCGATCATATCGAAGAAATTGTCAGTTGGATGGGGTGGGAACCTTTCAAGGTATAGTTTTCTCTTAAAATGTTGGACAATTTCTTGTCTTAGTGATGTCTAATATATGTCGAAATGTTACAGATCACTTACACCAGTGATTATTTTCAAGAACTCTATGAATTAGCAGTGGAGCTGATAAGGAGAGGCCATGCTTATGTTGATCACCAGGTCATTTTCCTTATCTTGGTCCTTCATGATCTTCATCATTTGCTTCTCTATTTTCACCATTCTTTTGTTACCTTACACTGATTAATTGTTGACTTGACCTATTCACCAAGTTCTGATATAAAGCCCCGGTTTGGTTTGGATTAAAATCAGATTTTTAGTGAATTTGATAAAAAGTTGATGAAATATATGGTTGAAAAATTGATAAAAGTTGTGAGTCCCATGAAATGTGTGGTTGAAAATGAGTTTGAAAAAATATTAGTTTTAAGAGACGGGAACCAAACAAGGGCAAAATATTGTTATAGTGAGTGCAGTGGTGGATTCAGGATCTCGAGTGAGCTAGGGAGGTTGTTGACCATTGACCGATTTATCCCATCATCCATTATACCAATAAAGATTCATGTCTTATTTATGATATTTTTTAATCATCCGAGAAGATTATTTATGGCATGAGTTATAACTTATATCTAACTCATAGGTTGTGAGCAATTCGCTTTGCCATTTTAACAAAAAATTACTAAGAAATAATAATTACTACAAACTTCTATTTTTAGATGAATATGAACCACGTTAGATACGTGTAACTATTTAAAAGAATTTGTATGATTATTTGTATCATTTCACAAAGACGAATTGATACCTAAAATCATAGTATCATTTCACATAGTTGTTGCCCACCCACCTGCAAGTGTTTGTCAAGTTTAAATTCAATAATTATATGTAGTTTATTATAGAAAGCACTTACACATGCAAGGCCACTCAATAATATTTTATTTACTCAAATAAGCACTCACACACCACTAATTTCACTTTCACTCACTGTAACTACTACTACTCTTACACACACCACTCATGTATATATCGTGTCTCTCTCTCTCATTCTCTGCATCTCTCTTCACTCATACGTAGTACAAATACATGGAACTCATATTTATACAAGTAATAAGTCGGTGATCTCCTCTTTCTCGTATATTCTTCGGTGGTGGTTGATCTCTATATCCATACATGGCGGTGCTATAATTCTCAAGCAATTGGTTTCTTCTAGCTTCTTCTAGACTTGGTTGGCTGCATAGGAAAAATCTAGAGTATGACTAAATAATTTTTTAAGCCAAGTCGGTGTTGATTTCTTCAGTTTTGGCCATGTCGTATTTTTTTATTTTAAAAGAAGGGCAAAAAAGAATTTTATTCCAGCGGAGCCAGCACGGGCGGTCGCTGGTGCTTGCCGGGTGCTGGCTCCGCCGGTGAGTGAGTGCACATTTTTTGTAATGCTTAGTAGAGAGCATAAAATTTAATGTGCGGTTGGTTGTTATTTTCTCCACGTATGACATTCAATTGTGAATAAGTATGCGTTTGATACTTAGTACAGACACCTGAAGAGATAAAAGAGTACAGAGAAAAGAAGATGAACAGTCCTTGGAGAGATCGGCCGATTGAAGAATCACTAAATTTGTTCGATGATATGAAGCGGGGAGTGATTGAAGAAGGCAAGGCTACATTGAGAATGAAACAGGACATGCAGAGTGATAACTTTAATATGTATGACCTTATTGCTTACCGTATCAAGGTATGTGTTCTAACTCCAAAAGTTACTGACTTTGAAACGCAAATGAGTTGCTCACAAACTAGTTTTACTTTCAATTTTTCAGTTTACTCCTCATCCACACGCTGGAGACAAATGGTGCATCTACCCAAGCTATGATTATGCACATTGCATTGTAGATTCTCTTGAAAACATAACGCATTCGGTATGTCAGCATGCTTTGGTACTTACAGATAATTTACATTCTCTTTTAATTGGAAGCATCTCTTAGTCAATTTTATCCATTTTTAATGAAAATTATTAAAGAACTCAAGGCTCACTCGTATGTTGACTGATGGTTCACAACTCAAGCATCTCTTTTATGTATGCTGATTGATGGGAATGATTAATATGATTGTACGGTGCAATCTGATTACGATTATTCAAAACTGAAAAGGATGTGAATGTATGAAGGGGTGAAGTTTCTTCGTAGACTATGTTGTGTTCTTGGACATTGATCCTGTTTATTTTTCCTATTTATACTACTTCCATTTTTCCGGGGCGGCAGTTATTTAGTAGAGGAATGGTGGTTCAGTTTTTTGTCTGGCTGAAGAAACTTGCTTCTGAAAGAATCATGTTATTCATAGGTTGCCAACCTCTTAAGGCTCTTATCATGTATTGGTTGGGTCCTGAATCTATGAAGACGAGCTTGTCAACAACTCACTCATAATTTTCTTTGTTCATCATGATAAGCACTTGTGAAAAGTAAAGCTGCTTGAGTTTGTATACTGTTGTACCTTATCATAAATAGAGTTTAATTGTTCTACGCAGCTTTGTACTCTCGAATTTGAGACACGACGAGCATCATACTACTGGTTATTAGATGCACTTGGCCTTTATCAACCTTATGTATGGGAGTACTCCCGATTGAATATCACCAATACGGTGATGTCTAAGCGTAAGGTAAGTTAAAGGTTTGAATGTTGACATTGATTATAATGCTTGGTCGGTTTGAATTATATATACTCATCTTTCTGAACTGATACTTGAGATGTGTTATTGCAGTTAAATCATCTTGTAACACAAAAATGGGTTGATGGTTGGGATGATCCCCGTCTAATGACACTTGCTGGACTGCGACGTAGAGGGGTAACTGCAACTTCCATAAATTCTTTTGTCCGAGGAATTGGAATCACCAGAAGGTTGAGTTTCTTTTATAAATTTCTCTGTTGTGCTTCCCAATTATGCTTTGCTCTCTAACGATTGCATTAATTCCCTGTATTGCAGTGACTGTAGTATGATACGTTTGGATCGCCTAGAGTACCACATAAGGGAAGAACAGAATAGAACAGCACCCCGCACAATGGTTGTACTAAACCCACTTAAGGTTTGCATCTTGCTAATATATATGTATCTCAGTGTAAATTTACATATTCCATATAGCCCACACAGACAAATATGTATGTAAGAATGCTTGGGAACCAAATGAGAAATTTGAACCAACACTTCCTGTATATCAGGTTGTCATTACAAACTTGGAAGCTAGCTCAGTAATTTTTAGTGATGCAAAGAAGTGGCCTGATGCTCCAACGGATGATGCGTCTTCATTTTACAAGGTGAACAGTGCATTTCTGTGATGTTTGATTAATTTAAACTTGTATTGTTAGACTTGTTCCCAGTGGTTTCTCAACAGCCAATAAGCGATCAGCAGAAGCAGGTATCCTTGCGGAGGGGCCATCCAACTGCATCCTCTACATAATGCGTAGCCAAAAGATGGTTTTGCAAGCCGGACTTAGTGACAGATCTGTTTTCTAGTTTGTTTATTTTATCTAAGAATAGCTAATAGCTGAAGAACACTCAATTTGGATTAGTGCTGTCAGCCGTGTCACAAGAATGCCTAGAGTGCATTATTCTTTTATATGAATGAGTTGCTCCATTTTTATGTTTTGAGTCATTTGTTTAATGCTAGTTATTTTATTCAATTAAAGATGGTGTCGCTATCATCATTGTATGTTTACTTCACTTATTTTATTTTTTATTTTTTTTCCTTCCTGCTCTTGCATCAGGTCCCCTTTTCTAGTGTTGTGTATATTGAACATTCTGATTTTCGATTGAAAGACTCTAAAGATTACTATGGGCTTGCTCCTGGAAAATCTGTCCTCCTCAGGTATCTATTATTTGAAGTTACTGCAGGCCATTCACATACTGTGTACCAGCAATTGATTAAGATTTTTATGTAACATCTACACATGCCTTTTCTCCCTCAATACAGGTATGCATTTCCTATTAAGTGCACGGAAGTAATTCTTGGTGATGATAAGGAGACTGTTCTTGAAATTCGGGCTGAATATGACCCTCTGAAGAAAACCAAGCCAAAGGTACTCATGTTAACATTAATTGATAAATTTGAATGGTTACTCCAGATTCTGGAACTTTCTGCATTCATTATGTTCTGTTCTGCAGGGGGTGCTGCACTGGGTAGCAGAATCTGCTCCCGGGGTTGATCCACTAAAGATAGAAGTCAGATTGTTTGACAAACTCTTCATTTCCGAGGTTCAAAATCTTTCCTTGTGATACATTTTCTTTCAGTCTGGGCACATTCTCCTTTTTTGCATTGAATATGTGGTCGATACTTGCTGGTTTGTTACTGCATATAGAATCCTGCCGAACTTGATGACTGGCTTGGTGATTTGAACCCGGAATCTAAAGTAGTCATATCTGAGGCACATGCTGTACCTTCACTTAGAGATGCTACGGTTGGAGACAGATTTCAGTTTGAAAGGCTTGGTACATTCCTCTAACTTCCAGCTCTTTTAATGCTTCCATTTAACTTTATATAGCTTCTGCCAGTTTTTCTAATGATTATGCTCATTAATTTTTTATTCTTTTGATAGTTACCATCGATGCACAAAAATTGCCTCGTATTTCCTTTATTTAGTACTTTTATTTCATTTAAAATTTAATAAACATGTATTACAATTTTATTTTTATTTCAATTCTGTTGTCTCCAGTTAATGCCTTGGCATATATGTTTAACGCCTTATACATTAGGAGACAGACTTATAATTTTATTTTGTTATTGATTTTAACAACTGCAATCATGAATTTCAAGTTCTTTGATCAAACTATTTATTCTATCAACCATAACACTGTAGAATCATAATACCGCCACAACAACTAAACGAAATGACCTAGAACTGGTAGACAAGGGTGTTACTCCATAACAACCACAAGTAGCAACCAGCACCAAACCAACTCCTGAATTGATAACCACTGGTGGAGCTTTGCTTGTACCCTGCGAATGAAATGCAAATATTGTTATAATGATGGTTGGCTGAATCATGGAGGTTTAAAGTTTGGTTTAGGAATGATTGATGTGGGAGGGCATTTCTCCCCTCCTTTCTTATTAGACGTGGAATGGAGCCATTTATTTCCATTTTAGTCCTCTCCTCGTTCCCCTACCACTTTTCTGCTTAAATTAAACACATGCCCTCGGTGTAGAGAGAGAAAAGGAAAAAGAATTTAGCACACCACCATATGTTAACCGGGCTCCTGCATTCTCTCATTTTCCAGGGAGATTTATCCAGTTTAAATTAGCAAAAACAAAAAAAATCTAGAAGTCTTTTTAGTGAATAAGGTTGTCTTACCTGCGTATTTGTTCTTGATTCACTCGTTTTCTAATTTCCTGTTTGTTTTAATCTGTTCAAGGCTATTTCGCTGTTGATAAGGATTCTACACCTGAGAAGCTAGTATTCAACCGAACTGTCACCTTGCGAGATACTTATGGCAAGGCAGGAAAGTGAAGTGTTGGTCAGCGGGAAATGAAGATGGATGGGAGAGTAGCAAGCAGTTAATCAATGGATCTATGTACAAATATAGAACACCCATGTATTGATGGAAATCCGCATGGAAAGCAGGTTTTCATTACTTAAACCCAAATGCCCGGATTTATACTCTTTATATTTGAAGAGAACAAGAATCAAAATGAAAGTTCAGATTATTAGAATGGCTTGTTTCAGTTAATTTTCAATTATGAATTATCTTCACCGAAAGTATCCTATCCTTGGTCCTGAATACCACATGCTTCTTTATCGCAAAATTCGACGTGTGTTTTAGAATTTGATAGTCTTGGTGAACTTGGTGACTCCAAATCTATTGATGAATTAAATCACATTGTAAGTTTATACTGGAATATTCACATTTCAAGTGTGAAATAATGTTTTAAATCTTGAATTTATTCTCTTATAACAGAATGTTAACATGATACGTGACTATACTGCAGTAGATAAAATAAGAAATGAGGATATATGTTGATAGTCGATTATTAGAAAAGAAATTAAAATTTAACTTTTTCAAGTAGATGTAATCCTTGCTGCAGTGGGAAGTTGTGTAGAATACTGATAATTCACTTCTGTGTGCATCATTTATGAGGGATGATTGTTGGTTGCGTGGAGGCTAATGTAATGTACAGTTTCCTCGTCCGTGATTCGACTTAATAGGGGTACTTTGATAAATTTGCACATTTAGTAGTGTAAAGGATATTAGGAAGCCTCCATTATGCATCACATTAGAGGAATTAGAGAGCCATGGTCCAAATATATTGTAATTCTCTTATTCGAAATAGAGAAATTCAGCAGCGGCACCTCAAGCTTTTGCATTGAGAGTGAATCCCCTTAAACTGTCTGCCTTCTTGGTTTCATTCGCCGTGTTCGCATTATTAATTGCTCTAGGTAGCATGGGTTATTCGCTTATTCATAATGGTAAATTGATTGCTATTGTATATACTGTCTTACCGAACATTTGTAATTTGTAACAATGGTTAATGGGTTCGGCTCGGTTCGAGTAAAAATGATTCGAGCTTTTTTTAGATTGGGCCGAGTCGAGCTGAGCAAAAGGTCTGCAACCAGGCAGCTTCAGCTGCCAACTTTCTAATTTTTTTTTTCTTTATTTTTTTTTTGTGGCTTGGCTTGTCGGGCCATACGGGCTGGCTCGAGCTCGACTCCCCCAAAATGGGGCTCGGCTCGGTTTTACCGAGCCACGAGCAGGGCCTGCTGGGCTTTTTAACGGGTCGAGTCACGAGTGGTCCGGGCTGGCGAGCCAAATTGCCATCCCTAACTTTACATGAGTAAGGAAAGAGTTTTCGATTAGTTGTGCCTTTTATATGTTTGGTATTTGGTGTTAGATAATATAACATAGATGAAAATGGAATCAAGAACAAAAAGTAATCTCAAGCGATTATTTGGACACAATAAAGCCTTCGACCTAGAAGATTGAAGAACAAATTTTCTGTATTTAACTTTTAATAAAAAATCAACCAATCCTTGGAAGGAGTAGCAAAAGAGTTTAAATACAAAATGAAAAAAAGAACTTTGCCATTATGTAAAACGTCCCTAAACTAATAAAAAATGAGTTTATTATTATAGAAAAAAGACTTTAAGGAGATACAAGCTGAGCTTTTGTGAAGAAATTTGTTAGTTTGTCAAGACATTGCTGCATCTGTCAGCTTGTTCCATAATCGTGAGGACGTTGTTGTACTGAGGATATGCCAACACTTTTTTCTTGATCATTGGAGATGATGAGCCGCCTTCATTTCGAGGGGCCATCTGCGAGGAAAATCGAATATATAAGATTAAAGGGCCATTAGAGGAGCAATGGTGAGAGAACTCATGTCAAACAAAAGATCCTTCATTGTGGACTTGTTTATGTATGAGATGATGATTGTGAAAAGAGTGATTTGTTCGAAATTCGAAAAAGGGTAAGTATGATTTGCTTTCAAAAGTTCCATTTTCACACGTAAACTTAGAAGGGTTGCCTAATTTTTTAGAATTTCTATTTTGTTTANTTTAACGCTGCAACCACTAGTCCGATAGAAGGGTTGCCTAATTTTGTAGTATTTCTATCTTGTTTAAACTGATAATGCACTCCTTATGTATTATCTTTTGAATTTGATTTATAAAATTTCATGATTACCTATCAAAAAAAAAAAAAACATGTAAACTTAGCCTCTTTGGTCACATGCTAATGTGCGACTTCTTTAATTTTTTTTGGCTGATTTGATAATGCCAAACCTCAAAATTCCAGTACATGATTTTTGATTGTATAATACTTTGATTTTTCTTCTTGTGTTTATTTTTTCTTCATTTGTCTTTTGAGAGAGAAGATTCGTAGACATTAGTTAGGAAAAATTAAATTATGACATTTACATGTTGAATTTATCATAAAGCAAGTCAATATGGAAATATTGTGGTACTTCTTTAGTTGGTTAGTAGTTCAAATTTCACATCCTCTTTTCTATTGACATTGATCTTCCACTTGGTCACTTGAAACTTCATGTCAATCTATTCCAATAATTTAATATCCAGCAATAGTCCTCTCAACTTATATCTACATTATACGATCCTGAAACCTATTTCCGATAGGGAAGTTGATAGTTAAATTCGATTTTCATCATTATCATATCTCTAGCTGCTTGAATCGAGAAACCTGGTTTGACTTGTCAATCCTTTGTCGAGAATTTTTCAAATTGTGAGCGTAATATTTCTTCATTCAAGCCTTTTGGCCTTTTTACGTGATAATCAATACGTCATTGATATGTATGGTCCCTATATTTTGTTATAGAATTTAAAGGTGGCAACATTGCATTAAGTTTGATTCTCAAATTTCCAAAACTACTACCCCATGATGGACTTTCATTTGCTAAAAATGGCTACATAGAATGGTATACCACATCCTATCCCTCAAAAAGAGTATTCCTCTATATTTGACTTTCCCCCCCAACATGGAACGATACCAATGCATGTTGGCAGAAGACAACTCCTAAAAATATAAGAATTATGCTTAATATACACTACAGCACGTCTATGTAGAAAATCTGATCACTGATTGAAAAAAGTATTATTAAAATCAATGTAAAAAAATCTGTCAACTCACATAATGTTAAACTTGAAGTAAAACGTGATGTACACGTACCATAATTGAAAATATAATTAGCATGTTGTAAGAACCTGCTATCCTTTCTTCAAATTGTTTCTAAGGGTCTGTTTGAGTCCCATTTTTTGTAGAATACATTTTGAAATAGTAGATTGATTAATAATTTGTGATTAAAAATAAAGAAAAAGTTTTTGGGTTGTATGTATATTATTTTATTGAAGAATTTGGTTGAAAAGAATAAAAAGAAAAATATATTTTGAAAAATATTAGGGATCAAACAATGTCTAAAGTTAGATGATTTGACTATACTAAGGGCCCGTTTGATTGCAAGAATGAAATTTAGGTGGAAAGAAAACAAATTTCATGGAATTGAATTGTCTAGAACTTGTTTTACTAGGAATTGTCAATTAATTGTGTTTGATTGATATAATTTTCTACCTGAAAAATGTTGACATTTAAAATTGAATAGTGTAAAGAAAAATAATATACTTTGAAATAAGAAGTGATCTTTGGGAATAGAAAACGCAAAAATTGAGTAGTGTAAAGCAAAATAATATACTTTGAAATAAGAAGTGATTTTTGGGAATAGAAAACGCAAAAATTGAGTAGTGTAAAGAAAAATTATGATTTAAATTGAATAATGTAAATAATGTTTTCTTCCTTGCCAAGAAAAGAAAAAAAACTAGCTCAACCGAGAATTTCAATTCCTCAATTTTGTGGAATTAAGGGTCACGTGAAGCCAAGTGAGAGAATGAATTGTCTAAGAAAATTTTTCCTATCAAACAATCTAAAAAGTGAAAAATGTGAGATAATTTCCATCTTTCATAAAAAAAAATTGGCCTATAAAACGGGGCCTAACCTATGAATCCTTCAACTAGTCAATTCTACGTAGTTTTCTTGATTTGACAACCCCTCCCCATGAGCTTTAGGCTTTAGCTTGAGCCATACTGCGTGTACAGGACCTGCTTGACAGGTCCCTTACAGGCCCCTCACACATGTGGGGGCAGTGTTTATTTTTTTTATTTTTTTTAAAACAATGGTGGGGCCCACCATTGTGTCTTGCCTGTAATTTAGCTTTGGCTTAGGATGGTGTCAAATTTCTAGCCCGTTGGTCACGATTTTTTTTTGGAGAAAAATCGATTATTGTGATAGATAGGTGGGGCCATTTGCAATTAAATAAGTTCTTCAAAGACAATTTGAGAAGCAGCCGTCCCATTAATTCATGGTATCTTTTTCTCCGAAGACTATTTTGTCTTTTGTTGAATTATGAAGTTAATTTTTTTTTTTTTCAATGAGTTTTTTCAAGGATAATACTACTTGTACATTAAAAGATGTTTATCGGAGTGTACACCCCCCTCACATGAGGGGTGGGACCCACTATGTAAAATATTTTTTTATTTAAGCGGGACCCACCCTCATGTGAGGGGGGTGTACACCCCGATGTACCCGTAGCAAAATCGTTTTTTCAATGAGAGACTCAAATTGGACACAATTGTGTAACAGTCCGTGTTACAATGAAAAAAAGTGTCTTTAAAGAAGGCAAGTGCATTTGATAAACGAAGGTTTCGTACAATATGGTCTATCAACATCCTGCAATCTGTAGAAATATTTTATTGTAAATGTTTGTTGCAAAGTATCCGATTTTGATAATTAGCTGATTTTTAAGGAAATCAAACATAGACTCACTGTAAAAAGTTTTTTATTGATTAGTGCGTAATCGTATGCCTTGCACATGTTCTTTCCGTAAAAGAACAAGTATTTGTATAAATATTCAACTTCTAAAGACACTCAAGGTACGATTTAAACAGTTCTCATAAATTCTTATTTCTTATATCGTTCCTCTGCCCTCCGGCTTGGACAAATGACCATTATAACCCTATAAAGAGCAAATACATTTATTCAACACAAGATCTCATTCATTATCAGAACTCCCACAAGTTCCAAATTGTAATTAGACGAAAACATTGGACTCATAAACATATGATTAGTAAATTTTTTGCCCCAAATTAAAAAAACTAGGGCCAATGTTGATAAGTCTAGACACCAAGCTCCTGATCAGGTTTTCTAAATTCCCATAATTCATCTGTATTCCAATAAGTACATTTTAAGTCCTCACTAAACCAATCAAACTCTGCCACCTGGAATTCTGACATAGAAGTATCATCTGACACCAATGCTGACATGTCATAACTTGTAAGGTCCACATGGTTACAATCATTTTGAACTGAGTGTTCATAGACTATATTGTCACAAACTTGTGCAGGAATGCCAAAATTTTCTGAAAGTTCAGGCAGCAGTAAATTTCCCACAGAATTTAAGGAATCCCAGTTTAGATTACACCTTGTGCTTGATTTTTCCGTATACTGATCAGAAGTATTCACCTGGTTGCTCGATTTTGGACATGGCGACGTCAAGGGCCCCGGCTTTGTTGCTAGTGAAGGAGGTGTGGGCATCTGAGTCTCAGTGGAAGAAGGGGAGGATATTAGTGATGAATTTTGTTCCATTTTTTCCAGCAATCTTGGCATCCAAAATCGTTGAATTGCTTCAAGAAACTTGTTGCTATTCGAATCGACCTTAAGTTGTCGTGCCTGTTTTTGTACCCTTGTTCTCCAATAGTTCTTGATTTCATTATCCGTTCTTCCTGGTAAACACTCGGCAATTTTTGACCACCTGCTATTCGAAATTGATACAATTAACAATCCTTCTAAAAAAAAAGTACTATAGATATTTTAACGTTTGTTTGGACAGCGAGGGACAATATTAAGAAAGAAAAAAGAAACTAAAAGTGCAAAATGCACCTGTTCCCCCACTTGGAATGAAGTTCAAGAATCAAAAGTTGTTCTTGCGGGGTGAGGTTTCCACGCTTAATGTCAGGCTTCAAGTAATTCAACCATCTTAATCTGCAACTTTTCCCTGTTCTCTTAAGCCCTGCAGACCAAAAAAATACACAATTAAGAACACTACAAAATAAGTAATTATGAAGAACTTTGAAGTGCGTACGATAGAATTTTTTTACCAGCACATTTAGCCAAGGAATTCCAACGGCCTTCACCATTACGACTTATGTAATGAATAAGCAGATTATCTTCCTCAAGAGTCCATGGCCCTCTCCTTAGTTCAATGGATGGCTCTTCATATGAATTGCTTATGCTTTTAGTTAGTATCCTGTTTTCAGTCATGATGATGCAATGGAAAATGAGATTATAAGAAGGGAGAATTTTCTGTTTGGTGTTTAAGGTCAAGTATGAGATAAGTTCAAAGCCAATAAGTGATTTATAGTAGTCTGAAAAGAATTGAGGAAAGCAAAGGCCCCACACAGAGAGTTTCTCCACATGATAACTTTTTCTTGATAACAACTCCCACAGACTTTTCATAGTCAGTGTGTGCAATGAACTGGTGAGTTGACAGAGCAATGCCCTTTGTGTGAGCATCTAAGTCTGCGGAATGTCACACTTCATGCGAATTGATTCATTATTCACTTACCCCCTCCACCCCCCCCGCCCCCCCCACCTTGGAAAAAAAGAAAGAAAAAATCCCACTTTGGGGATGGTAGAAATAATAGAGATATTTGTACCATATAAAGCTTAATCATTATGCATACTTGATCTCTTGGTTTGAATTTTTAAAACTTGAGGTTCCATCTTAACATGTCAGGTTTTTAACAGGAGCAGTTCAATCCCTTCTATGTTGATCTATATTTTGATATTTAATCAATGTGAGATTTATCCCTTAATATGTCAACTCGTTTGAGTAGACTAATCTTGAAATTCGCACGTTCATTTCATCTTAAAATGTCATAAGAGAAACAACTCAAACCCTTACATATTGATCTATATTTTGATATTTTACTGATGTGGGATTTTATCTTTGAATAGGGACATTTAATCTTATGAACATATTTTATACTCCCTCCGTCCCATATATATAGGCTTGTTTCATTTTTCACACGGATTAAGAAATCTTATTTAATGTTATTGGAAAATCAATTTTTATCAAGAACTTTCCAAGTTTATCCCTATTTAATTTTCAACAACTAGAAGTAAATTATTGTTGGAATTAGTGACTAGGCAAATTAAATAAGGGTATATTAGTAAAAGAACAAAACATAACATTCCCAATTAAGAAACAAGCCTATATATTTGGGACAAGAAAAAAAAGAAACTCAGCCTATATATATGGGACGGAATGAGTACTCTATACATTTTTTAGGTCACACTAATGATTAATGGAGCTGGTTTTGATGGCATAAGAGACGTGGAAATATTTGGTATTCGTTTTTTTTATATCATTTGAAATTCTAGGTTTTGCTTCCAAAAAGTAGGGGCAATAAATTGAAAACAAATTGAGATCGATGTAATATTATTGAGATTCACTCAATTCGTTCAGAAGAAGATCCTACTTTTATTTATTTATATTAATACATCGAAAATTGTAGCTTAAAACATCAAATAAATTAATTTAATACATGCTTCGAGAACTCATTCATAGACCAAAAAAATCAAATCAAGATTCAAAATGGTTATTGCTCCAATTGTACATACATATCCCATGCCATGCATCCCTACAAGTGAAGTCTTAACCATCCATGCATGTTGCAATTATTATATTCACAAAGATGGCTTAAGGAAAGAACAAAGGAATTGCCTAGAGAAAAAGGAACTTAAACGTGTCCTTTTCCTTGTTTCTTCGTTTTCATGGAATTTTTTTTTTTGCAAGAAACGTGCTTGACTAGACTAGCTAGTATGACTGTATATAATTCCACGTTTTTAATATAGACGTGTGATTATTTGGTCCGTCAAAGTGGGTAAGGCGGCAACCATATGGCGGGTCTAAAATTTATAGAGTCTAATTTTTTTAATTTGAAGATAATTATCTAATTGTTTGATTCTTTGTATGCTCTCCGGTTGATATAGGTTTAATAGGCATGCATAAATATATTTTACATCATCACTCTGACTTTCGATTAGACATGGTATGCTTCGATCTAGCGCATATGAGAATAAGAACGAACTGATCGTTAACAAGTACTCTACTCATATAATGAAGGAATTGAATCAGACTAAAATGATCGGTTTGGTTCAAACTTTTTTAAATTCATTTTACATTGATTGGCAGAAAACTCCTCTACTTATTATACATCCTACGAAAAATCCTTACCTTTTGGAAATAGCATAATAGGTCCTTGATTGAAACATTTAGTGCGGAATACCCCTTTGTCGTCCATTTTTTTTCAATAAAAAGTCGTGAAATAACAAATATATCCTCCTATTAAAATAAAAGAAAAAAGTAAAAATAAAAAAATAAAGAACTAATTGGAATCATAGTCCCAAATTTTTCAAAAAATTACAAGTGAGACCCAAATAAATAATTCAAATTCAAATTAAAAAAAAACGTAAAACAAAAATCACTTCCTCTTCCTCATTTCTCAACCATCGCCGTTGCCGTGACCTCGGGATTTAAGATTTTCCCAATAATAAGTTGTGTAGTATTAACCACTAGCCCATTGAATTTTTTTTAGTAGAAAAAAAAATTTATGTTGTATAATTTTTTTGTTTTACGTATTAGCCCGACCTGTAATCCGGTTCTGAATCCATCCCTGGTATTAACCTGGACAAATCATAGCCTACAGAGAGAGGTGAGGCTAGGGAAAACAAATTTTTGAGGAGTAAAAGGAAGTGATTCAAGGGTGCTTCAGAATCGCCGTTTTGTTGGAGTTTTGGGGTTTGGTTCTTTGATTTCAGGGCTATGATTTTTCACCGTTTGAGTCATTTGTAGGGCAAAAGAACGTATTCTTTTAGATGGCTAATTTTTCACTATATATGATGATTTTGTGATTTAAACATGAGGGTATATTCGTCATTTCACAACTTTTTATTGAAAAAATGGATAACATGGACTAAAAGTTTCAATCATTGACATTTTCTGTTATTTTCAAAAGATATGGGATTTTCGCAGCATGTCTAATAGGTAGGGAAATTTTCTGCCAATTAGCCTTCTTTTTATCTTTAGAAACACTTGTGTGGTTCAAATTTTGGTGTTCATTTTTTAATTTTTCTTTCGTTTATTATTCTGGTCAGTGGATTTGTTAATTAGTTTGAATACATTTAATTTACTCAAACAAGAAATAATTTTGGAACTAAAATGATGAATTCGGTTCCGTAGCTTTAATCAGGGGCGGACGCAGATATTTTGAGTTAGGGGGCACAATCAAACCATGTACAAATCGAATATTTTGTTCTTGATTTTTGAATAATTCATACTTGATTCAAGACAATGCAGATTTACATTTAAAAAATATTTTTTCATTAATATTTTGCTAATCATTTTCATCCATTTGATTTCGAAAAGTCATTTTATTAATGTTTTGTTTATTACAAGAAAATACATATTTACGTTTAAAAATTTTATAATGTATTTCTTACAAACATCAATTCAAGTAATCGAAAGAAAAAACATATAACAAATATTCAATACTAATAATCAATCAAACAAACATAATTCGTTAAATATAAGTCAAATTGGATATCATAAGTTCAAACACATTCTATATACAAAGTTTGATAGGAGAAAATGCAAATTTGAGTTCTAATTACTTGAAAATTTGATTGGAAAGTGAAAATTTGTAGTAAATGTGATAATTTGTAGAGAAATTATATACAAATTTTAAAAATTTAGAAGGGTTCAGATTTTGTTAAAAGACGAGAAGAAAATAATAAGAGAAAACAGAAAAAATCAAATTTATTGTGATTTTTCTATATACATAGTTTGATAGGAGAAAATGCAAATTTAGGTTCTAATTACTTGAAAATTTGATTGGAAAGTGAAGATTTGTAGTAAATGTGATAATTTGTAGAGAAATTATATACAAATTTTAAAAAATTAGAAGGGTTAAGATTTTGTTAAAAGGTGAGAGGATCTTGTAGGAGAGAGCAAAAAAAAGAAAGAGAGAAATTCAATTTTATTGTAATTTTGCCTATGTTTGGTAGAGATTAAAATCATTTTTTTAGTAAATTTTGATAAAAGTTAAACAGTTATGGATTCCATGAAATACGTTACTAAAATCAATTGTTAACTTTGATTTAAATTAGAATTTAGATTTCAATCGATACCAAACAAGACTTTATTAAAAAAAAAATCTCAAAAGTTGGGGGTTCACGTGATCCCCGGGTCCGCCCCTGGCTTGAACTGTGACCTGTACCAAAATCTTTTGATTCTCAGTTACAAAACTAAAATATTAGAATATTTCGACTAGAACTACGTTTTTCCCTCCTACCCACTATGCATCATTCTCGCTATCAGCTTTATTTTGATCCACAATTAGGTGTTTTATATATCTTAATCTTTTTATAGATAAGATAAAGCTGAATTGGAGTAGCATCATCTTGTTAAGCTGTCAAATAGTTTCTTAATTATATCCATCTTGGACCAAATAAATTATTGTTAAAAAGTTACCAATATAAAATATTAATTAATTTATATTCTTCAAGTATATAATTCAACTTTTCTATTACATCATTTGATTAAAAGAAATTTTATTTCATATTACATTAGAGATATCAGCCACCACTGTCGACCACATTTTTCCCATCTCATCAATTTCATTACCTCATAATAAAAACTTTCTAAGAATTGGAAAAAGTTAGAGACAAATAATTTTTCTTCAAAACCAACAATAGTAATGATGACGGACGTTCCTCACCCATCAATGGATGGGTTGGATGAGTTAGGGGTCAGGCGTTGGGGTTTGGGTGGATCAGAGAAGAATATTTTTGGTAAACTAATAGATTTTTGGATGAAAACTGTTAGAGGTCCTTCCAGTGCATATTTATTAAATGTTTGGTACCTTATTGTACATTGTTGAAATGTTTGGGGCCTCCGATAGTGAAAATTTTCCCTTTTTTTAATTAAGAAAAGTTAAAAGATCATTTTGCTATTTCAAAAATTTATCAAATTATGGTTATATGGTGACTTTGGTTAACTAACGAATTTTTGGACAGAAACCGTCTAAAAGTCCTTTCGCCGAACAATTTTTAAATGATTAGGGCATTTGCTGTAATTATCCCTTAGTATGAGTGTCATGTCCTACTAATAACGAGGATAAAATAAAATACAAATTTTGGAGGGAACCTGGCACCTCCAAGTAAAGTCCAATAAAATTCTCTTCTTTTTGGAAACAAGAACAATATAAAAGCAAGAGAACACTTAATTCATCCTAGTCATACTTCTTGTTATCATACGTCGAGTGTAATGTCTCTCTTGCTTCTGATCACTTTTAGACTCGCTATACTTGGACGGGACTTTATAAAATCATCATTGTACCCCAAGTTTGGAAGTTCAAAGTTTCGCCAAAGTCTCCATAAATGTACACCATAAGCTTCTCCGACATACTCGTGTTCGGATGCAAAAAGTGGTTGTTGTGTTCTAACCTCTTTATCAGCACCATTTTCATTTGCATTCCCATATTATTTAAATCATTTTCAATTAATTGTTGGATCGCAAAGATTCCTAGTATCTTACAAGGCTATCATCAACGAAAATTTCCCTCTTATCGACGGAATTTTGAACGTTAGTGATGAATTTTGTATCCTAACTCCCCATATCTTTGCAGTTTCTTGTAGTTGTTAAATGGTCTCAAGTTTATCCATCTAGTGCTACTTTTAAAGTGGCCATATAACTTAAAACATGACAACTTGATGTGGGGGCCTGCCGGGGGTTGAAATGTGCAAGTCCTTCGGGTTTTCATGATGCTTTAACTAAAAAAATAAAGGGAGAAAAAAAGGAGAGAGAAGGATAGAATGAGAATCCCATTATTGAAGTGGGGGAGTTTTTGAGTTTGTACTAGCATTGGAAGATGATTTATTCTAAGTGGAGAGTTTTCCTCTGAGTAATAGCCTAATAGGGTCTACTTGTAGATCATGGTGCTTTGTCATTTTTATGTCTATTTTTGTATGCTAATAAAGTATTAATACCTTTTCTCATGTGACCTTAGCTTAGATTGAGGAGATGGAAATGGTTGATATTCTTGCAATAATTGAGTGGATGGATGTGTAAATGGACAAAATAATGTCCAAATTTGTGTTATAAGGTGGAAATATCACTGGGATATGAAGGTTGAAACAAGTGGCTCTTTCTTGGAGGAAGATAGAGCTGTCAATGAACTTGAGGATATAATAATGGAAGTCACTCAAGTTACATGTTTTTTTTTTTTTTTTTCCATATAATTTATATTTACTGTAATCTTGTTGTTTCGAGGAAATATAAGTATTGACCAAAAACATATACCACTTTCTCACAGTATTCTTGTTTTGTCTCAAATAGAGATATGTGTCCGAGTAATACTATTTAACATCATCAATGTAACAACACCAGTCTATAGGTGTTAAATGACGTTAAATGAGAGGTACAATTAAATTAGTCATATAATTCTATATTTAATTGAACACTAGTCTATATGTGTTAAATGACGTAATGTCATATAGAGATGTTGTAGTACGTGCTAGATATCATTCTTCTATATGTCCATCTAAAGTATATACTACTTCTGTTTTAATTTCTCATCGTAACTATTTAAAGTAATGAGTTGATATTAAACTCTGTTTGATTGCACTTCAATTCCATGGAAGATGGAAATTAAATTCCAGTTTCCACCTTTTTACATGTTTGATTGTCCAAATTTTCCATGAACTTGGGTTTCCATCTTTC
>CAIGRT010069628.1:0-10393 GCA_903798405.1 Fraxinus platypoda | reverse complement strand
ATATATATCTATTATATACGTTCCTGTTTTGACCTTAACAAATGACAAACCTCTAAACCCGCGTTAATTATTTCTCAATTCAGTACCAAAATCATCTTGACTTGTCTTTATATTATCCATATGTATTTAGGGAGGAAATTCACTGCCAGGCCAACACCTCCACAAAATTAGTGTAGTGGTGTGTACCCTCGTATAGATACCATGAAAACGCGCCTTTTTGGGACCCCCAATAAATGCTATTTAAGACCGCATGCATTTTGGAAAACAAGAATTCATACTGTGTATTCTTTGCTATCATTAAGCTTTTATCTTCTAATCAAGATTTGGTGGGGGGAGGAAATGGGGCTTAATCTACAGAAAGAGGGTCCTAATAATGGTGAATCAGAACAGGGAAACAGTTCTGATGATGACCAAATAGTTATGACTTTAAGAAAGTAAGTCAACGGATATTCTATTTTGATTTCCTCGTAGAACTCTTCGAGTTGTATGAATTTCTAGGCTAAATTTCGTAAATGAAGTCGAGAAAGAAAGTCAACGGATATTCTATTTTGATTTCCTCGTAGAGCTCTTCGAGTTGTATGCATTTCTTGGCTAAATTTGGTAAATGAAGTCGTGAAATGAAGTCAACGGATATTCTATTTTGATTTCCTCGTAGATCTTTTCGAGTTGCATGCATTTCAATGAAGTCGAGAATTGATATGGGTACTTCTTAGTTGCTTTGGATTTTGGTTGAATTTGCTTAATTGTTTGGTATTGACGTTGATTGTTTCTTGTCCTCAATTTTCCTAGCTCAACTTTTCGAATTATATGCATTTCTTGGCTCAATTTGGAAAATTAAGTTAAGAACTGATATGGATTCTGCTTATTTGCTTAAATTTCCTCTTTGCTTTTTTTTTTTTCCTCTCTCTCTCTCTCTCGGTTTTAGGATGATGAAAAAGGAAGTGGAGGTGATGGTGATCCATACGGTTCAGCAAGTTATAAGGCCGATTGTGGAGGATATGATTCGTAAAGTGGTGTGTGCCAACATTGAATCTTCTGATCATATGTTTTTGGATGATTTTTTCTAAAGATTTATGTTTCCCTGCAATCCGATTGTTTTTACGTAAGAAATAATTATTTTTGTATGGTTCTTGTGAATAGAGGATCCATATCGGTTTTTGTACTGGGGGAGGGATGGGGATTCTTGGTATTCTGAATTCTAGATATTTGATGTTCTATCCTATTAATCAGGTAAAAGGTGTTTGATTTGAAAATAACAACCTTTTTCTCAATAAATTTCAAGTCCAATATTTTTCTGTCTCTGTGTTAGTTTCATTGCTAAATCTAGAGAAAGATTTACTCCCCCCGCCCCCCGAGTCTTCTGTCATGTTCTAGCAACATTGCGTCATTCTTATGAGCAAGATCTATGCAAAATCCTTTTCAACTTCTTATTAGTTTTATAGTGATGGAAATTAGAAAATATGGGTAATCTCTAAATTCCAGTGCGTCCAGAGCCATATTTGTGTAGAAGTTAGGCGAGTGAGCTCAAGTACTGTAGGTGTCCATTCAGTTATTCTTTGTTGACATGTCCAATAAGTATTCTCTATTCAACTAGTTTTCTTATCCAAGTGTCCCAACTAAGACTGATAATTTGGGCGGATCAATAAATCTTCTCTGTTGTACTTATCGTGGCACTACATGTCATGTTGCTGAAAATGAGGCTCTTGTATGAATGTGTGTTGGGTAAGATCGTGGAAAAACAAAGAGCATAATATTTGTAGTACCTTGGTTATCCTATAAATGACACGTCATTTATATGGAAAAAGGGATCAGCTTTGTACCTCAATTATTATGGTTCTAACTGCTTGTGGCGGATTTTGTAGCATGGTTTAAGTACCACCATCAAGATCTGTCATAACCAGTTTGCTCTCTTCATAATTGTGAACGAACATGAAATGTGATCTATCTTCCTTTGACCTTGAATTAAGGCAAATCTTTTGTGCTAATAGTTGTTTTCTGTAACTCTGGTGGCTTGACAATTAATAAATTTTTTATTCTCTCCAGGTAAAAGAGGAAATTCAATTGGCACAGGAAAAGTTCTTGACTGGCCAGCATCAGTGAGGACTTATGTTACAGTTTTGATCATTGTTCTGAGAAAATGATGGAGCCAAAAGCACATACCTATATAAAAAGAATCTATAAAGGGCCCCCTTTATATGCATATACATAATACACGTGCGTGTGTGTGCGTGTGTGTGTGCACCACAGTTCTTATAATCATTGCCAACAAATCTCTTGTGTCATATTCAGGAACTCTTTGGACAAGACTATTACGTCGAGACCAAGAAATTTAGAGCTGAAATTCTTAGACGAAGTGTCTGATCCAGTTTTGACAGGGAAGGAAATTAAAGGAAAGGAAAGGACTCACATTCAAGTTTCTCTAGTTGATAATGTAACTGGGCTTCTTGTCGTCTCTGGGCCTGAAGCCTCAGCGAGGGTGGAGATATTAGTTCTCGAGGCAGGTCCTAATGATAATGCACTCAATGGGAGTCTTAAAGACTTCAATAATAGCATCATTAGAGAAAATGAGAAGACAAAGCCCCATTTTCCTAAACCTGTCTATATAAGTCTCGAGAAAGGCATTGGTGTTTTGTCTAATGTCAGGTTAGGACATGATTCACACTGGATGAAGAACTGCAAATGCAGACTAGGGGCAAGAGTAGTGGATACATTTGATGGATGTACTGTGAAAGAAGCATGGACAGTGTCATTTATGGTCCAAGATAGCCGCTGCAAATGTAGGTAGAACTTACTTTAATTTAAGTCTTCTGGTTTCCTTAAGAATTTATTATACACTATAACATCTACAACATATTTGGTACGCAGTATTAAATAGGACTCGACTATACAATAAATAAGATTTTTAACTTCTTTTAGTTTTTGAATCCAATTCACCTTATGTTACCCCATGCATAAATGAATATATTAATAACATGCTTGTCTGTGTTTCATTATAGTCTCCTTATAATTTAAATTCAAAGTCAAAAAATTTAACCACATATTCATAAATACTACCCACTTATTATCCACGAAATCCGTGGGATCCATTACTCCTCTTCATTATAATCATATTTTAAAATTTTCCCAAACAAGCATTTTTAGTCTTTTTCTCCTTGCAATCTAACTAGGTCATTGCCCTGCTAGTCTCCTCTTTATTTGTATAGCTAGCTCTACCAAAATATAAGCAAGACTTGGTGGGGGTAAATCATCGAAATTCCAGGGAATTTGACTGACATTTCAAAAATAAGGATAAAGAAATCAGTATAACTGCTGGTTTCTGTTTGCAGTGTATGAGAAGCACTACCCACCATCTCTTTCTGATCCTGTATGGAGATTAGACAACATTGGTAAAGATGGTGCTCCATGTAAGCGTCTGCATAAGGCAAATATTTCTACAGTACGGGAATTTCTGTTTTTACTCTCTGTTGACCCTCAGAGGCTCCAAAAGGTATTGATCAATGCACTATCCCCTTTCGTTTAAACTTGCAGTTCTTATTACTAATGCTATCAGCTTATGCTTATTCTATTTTCCCATATTGAATAAAAAGAACTTAATGTTAGTTGCTTGCTTTGGATATATATGTTTGTTTACATTGAACCTTTCAAACACGAATCTGTTTGGACTTTGTATTGCTCATCCTCTCTATGGAAGCAATGAGGCAGTTAACTTGCCAGTTTTGCATCAAAACATAGATTCAATGTACAAAATTTTACACATTTATGATGTCTTTATGTTTGCCCGTGTTTTATTTACTTAAAATACATGTATTTGGAATTCTCTGCAGATTTGAACCATCTTCTGTAATCTATGGTAGAATATTAATATAGCCCCTGTTTGGTTCTGATGCTAATCAGATTAGTATCAGAATCTCATAGTTTGAAAGTGGGAATTAGAATTAAAAAATTCTGTCAAAAAAATTAGACAGTTGAAGGACATACCATCATTCACACTTCCTTCCACTACCCATTCTACCCTTGTGCATTGTGAGCTTGTAAGTAAAACGAAGGGCAAAACAGTCTTTGAACACAACTAGTACATGATGAGATGGGAGAAAAGATATCCACTTTGTCATGAAATTATATTTAATTGCTTAAAGGCCCCACAAATTAGTGACAGAAAATCGATTTTCTTGCAAAATTGGGGATCAGACAAAGGCATAGTATCCATGAAGATAATTGAATAGAAAAGGAAATGATTATTGTCATGTATTATTAATAGTAGGAATAAAGATGACACTATCATGTTGTCACAAATGATTGTTTTAAGTACTTAGATTTTATGACTAACAAAGGAGGTCTTGAAAAAAAAAATATAATGCATAGAAAGAACTAGACCGGCTTGAATGAAATGGAGAAGTGCTACAGGGACTCGATGTGATAGGAACATCCCTTTAAGATTAAAAGGCAAAAAACTGACACTGATTAAGGATAAATTAAGGGAACAACGTCTTAGGTGGTTAGTACGTGTTTTGCTTGGACCTAAAGAAGCTTCCATTCGCAAGAGTGGTGCAAAACAAGTTAGAAAAGGGAGGGACACGCTGAAATTAACATAAATTGTTGTGGTGGCGAAGGATTTGATTGCTTTGGGTCTTTCAGTAGATGTAGTGATGGATCAAAGTAGAGATGGCAAAAAAGCTCGCCGGCTCGGGCGCAGCCAGGATAAAGCCCGAGACGGGCCCGGCTCAGGCTTTGTGGAACCGAGCCAAGGCTCGGCCAGGACCGTGTTATAGAAAAAAAAAAAAAAAAAAAAAAAAAAACTTTCAGAAAAAAAAAAACAACTTTCAGGCAGCTGTCTGCCAGTGTTGCAGGCAGCTATGTGTGTGACTGCTGCCTGCTTGAAAAAACATTTAAAAATTAATAATAAAAAAAACTGAGCCAGCCCGGCTCGGCTCGTAAAGGTCCGAGCCTAATTTTTTTTGGCCGGCTTTGCTATGCTCGGCTCGGGCCCAAAAAAGCTCTTGCCGAGCCTGAGCTTTTTTTTTTTTTGGGCTCTGGCTCGGCTCGTTGACATAACTAGATCAAAGGAAGTATTGGAATGGATTCATGCAGCTAATCCCGAAGTTGTTGAGTACATGGTATAGTTTGTTGTTTTATATGAAAATTTATAGCTTCCAAATCTACTCTTGATTACAATTGAAGTGAGAATTAATAGTTACAATAGAACTAGGATATACATTATGTTGTAGCTCAGACTATTATTTCTCTGAATGTATGTCTACCATATATGATCAATTTAAATTATACATCTGAATCGACTCTCTATATTTTGGAATAATAATCAAAACATCTATTCGGGATGTCTACAGATACTTGGCACAGGTTCTAAGACATGGAACACCGCTGTAGATCATGCTCGTCAATGCATCATTGACGATAGAAGGATATACTTCTACAGCTCTTCCACTGAATATAAAAATGGTGTAGTTTTTGATACTGTGGGACAACTGAAAGGGGTACTCCGTAACTACCAATTTGTTCCCATTGAAAGTGCATACGAGGCTGAAAAGGTCTGCCTTTTCCCAATCATTTTCTTGCTCTTTCTTTGTAGGGTAACAAATGTTCTCTCCCTAACAGTCTGATCAGCGTTTCTAATGATTTAGAGTCATTTTTTATAGGCTGAGGCACAGGAGTTACTAGCATCTGCTTTTGAAAATCGGATGGATATAACCCCTTTCAATGATGAAACTTCTTTTCTGCAACTGTTTCCATGCATATTCGACAATGTCACCAACTCCTCTGGGCTGTACGGTCTAGATGGCTGTAATTGCAGCATCATTGAAAATATTGATCGATGTGATCCTACACAGCCAGTTACCTCTTCTCAGGGAACCGGTCCATCTATCATTCATTCAAATATTTCCTGTCATTTTGGCTCACTCAGCTCCTACAATGTTGAATATTCATGTGAACCGCCTTTAGGGGCTTCTGGCGAGGGGCCAAGTTGCTCAATGTCAGATGTTGATCCTCCGTGGGAAAATTTTGGACACAATGAAGCTCTATTATCTTATATTTTCAGCAATAACAACCACCTTCCAGAGATCCCGAGGGTTGAATCACATTCTGATCAACAAAGTACTGCTGGAAGTATTGGCTTTGTTGGTGCTGTTATAACTCTACAATGGTTGTTTCGTGTAAGAAAAAAGGTTGCGTCTTTAGGTGATAGTCAGGTTCGGAAAAGGCAGAGGCATGGTTGCATTTGAAGGTTCTTTTAGAAGGTTAAATATATTGGTGGTTTCTAAACTTTTAGTGAAATTTCATGTTGACCACCAAACTTCATTTTGTTTCTAGTTGGTCACTAACTTAAAAACTTTTTTTCAAGTTGGTCGCTATATATTTTATCAATCTGACTACTGGAAAATGTGACGTGGCAGTCTAGTTATTTGCCAACTAGCCTACCACATCAGCTTTTCCAATAGTCAAACTGAGGGCAATAGATAGAATCACCAAATTGTAATAAATGTTTAAGTGCAATGACCAATTTGGAAAACAATTTAAGTTCAATGACTAACATGATGTTTTATTAAGTTTAGGGACCACCAGTGTTTCTAGCCTTCTTTTAGATGTTGCAACATTTGCAATTGAATAATAGCTACAAACATAGATTGTTGCTTTAGTAGATGACCAATTTGGAATTCTTCCTGTACGAACTTGACATGCAAAGTCGAGTCAAGAAAGAATTCTTAGTTTCAGTAGCCCGTTCATTTCTAAGTGCTCCAAGTTTTATGTGCCTCATACAGTTCAAAGGCAACTTTCGTGGGAGAGAGGATGGAAATGTTATAGGGAATACCTACCAAGTTGCTTTAGTAGATGTACACAGACTTCAATATAACGAACAGGAAGTTAGCATTCATACAGTGATTCTGAAGCTGATAAAAATGGCGATCAGTCCATTTTGGATGGAGGAATGCTGCTGTGGTACGTACTTTCGAGTTTTTACCATGAGTAAGAAGATGGAATTAGGAGGATTTCTTGTACTCATTTCTTTGTATAGTAATAATCAGTTTAGCTGACCCCAAATTTATCAGGAAAATGCTCAATTTGTTATATAGTAAAGAGTTTATACATTGGATAGAAGGAATCTTCCAAAACTATTAGCTTACTGAATTGTTAACGAAGTTGCAATGCTTGAACTAAATGAATACCAATTGGGGTGTATACTTTTGTGACTTATGGCATCCATTTGCACACTATGAACTCTTACTGATTATACCGTCCTGAACTGAAAATTCAGTTCTGTGTAAATTACTTATTTTAAAAGCGACTCATACCTTAATCCTTGAAACAAGCAACTTATTCTTCACTTTTAACCAATCAAAACAAGTATTTGTTTTAGAACTTCTATTCTTAAAAGTAAACTTTATAAGCTTTGCCAAACATGACGGGGGCTCGAAGCTTGCTGCATGTTTCCGTGCTCGCGGTCTTTCTAACAAGTGCTTACCCCACCTGTGAGTAAATTAATATAACGTCAAGAGTGAATCTCAAAAGAATACGAAAAAGACCACTAAATATCACTTCTTAGAGCACCTACATTATCATATTCTAATCCAAAAATCTACAGGCATTTTAAGTGCACAATCTTCAGACCCCTGAATGAAGTACTGGCCTCAAATAGCTTTTCATTTTTACAATTAAGTATAAAAAGAATATGTATAGATCGTATAATCGAGCAACATCACTGTTGATATATTGAGAAATTGTCCATTAAAGATAATGTTTTCAAAGAAATTGTCATGTAGGTGAGACGTAGATTCGAACACAGAAGCCATAACCACAGAGCGATCCTTCTTCACGATCCATGCCCTAGATGCTTTTATCTCGGAAGATTTCTACATCTTACAAGCCTTGGTATCGTCGCATATTTCTCCCTATGAAGTGAAAAAGTAACACATTAAAGAATTGCTCTGTTATCTCAAGCTCAAGGATTTTAAAGAGAACTGTGTATCAAAGATACACTACGCTGAAAAACAAGAAAGAACACTCTGATCTGATATGATTTATCAGGATGAAAATTTGCTCGCCTTCTTAAAGAGCAAAAAGTTATGAGAATATATTCACTTTCTAGTATGTATGAAGAACGAAGAAAAATTAAGATTATAATTGCAAGTGAATTCAGACCTTTTTCCTCCGCGCCTCCAAAACTTCTTCTAGAGGTGGTCGACCTGTAAGAAGAAGGCCGTCTGATGAAAACTAATACAGGAATGTGATGCCTGTGGACTATTAATATATGGTATAGTGGTAATGACGTTCTCATGCATCGATAGATAAAAGCACCAAAATCAATAAATTTAACGCTTCACACCCATCAGATTCAACAAAAAATTTATTTGTACTTTATGCTTATGAGAACACATAAATGGACAAGATTTTATTTTTTTTTCTTCTTTAATATTGTGCAATGTTTTATAATCCAGGAGACAACAAGAAAAGAAGTTCCACCTGTAACTTGAAGACGATATTTAGCCCACACGCCATAAACAGCATCAGCTATGGTTGCAACCTGTTGATGTCACACTTTCTTATTATTAAGAATTTATGCGTATCAAGTAGATAAGTTTCGAACTAAGGAAAAGGAATGCCAGAAACTCCCACTTAATTATCAACCGAACATAAAAATTATGCTTACAGGTTCATATTTGGTTATAGCGTACACCCAGCCCAAATCGACAGCTTCATAGAGTTTTCTGAATGCCTGCATACACACAATTCCATAAAGCTAGCTCTCAAATTTCAGAAACTAATTCTTGCTAGAGTAAGATGAAAATTTGACCAGGTATTTACAAACATTCTCAAGATATTACTTTCCAGAAGCATGTACATAGTAAAAACAAAAAACGTAGTGGCTCGTCAAGTTTTTAAACATTTATTCTTATAATTGTACCTCAACATCCGTCACAACAGTCCCGTCTGATTGAATTGCATGAATTCTTCCCATAACCTAACAAATAAGGTAACATTCTTATGACAAAGCAAAGCATTAATGAAACATGGACGCGTGTATCTAAATATGATCTTAATAGACAGGGAATCCTATAATGTTTGAGAATGCTTTAGGCTAACTATCAACCTTCTTTTGCCTGAACTGAAACCGGCAATGAAAACATATTTTTAGGTTTTTTTTTTTTTTTTTTTTGGGTGGGGGGGATCAGCCTTATTGATCTAATGAATTTACCAGAACAGTGATTCGTGCAAAAGACTATAAAATTATTAAATTCCAAACTGTAGAGGCAACATACGGTTTTATAATCAAGTCCTTCATTCTCCTCGGGAGTGTATTCTTCTGAACTTATGTCGACAAAGTTGATTGTTCCATAACTTTTGTTCCTCTCTCTGAGCATGTTCACCTACCAAAAGTAGATAAAACTCTGCCTCAAATGACATCAAATTAGCTTAATGGTACACTCAAGGTAAAATTGAGTACAATATTGGGAGAATAAAGCATGTTTGGTATGTAGCACTGGTCAGAAAAGAACATTAAAAAACATTAACTAATTCTTAGTACAATTCACTACCATCCAATCCAACTTATCAAATAGGAATACCTCGCGCATACACAGTGGGCATTCCCCATCATAAAGCATTTTAATCTTCCAATTCTGTGATGATTCTTCTCCATTTTGTTTCTTGGACACCACAGGATCCACAGATGTTCCACTTACTGCCCTAATCGAATATTTTAATCCTGGGAAAAAGAGATGGGTAAATATTTAACAGATGGAATAAAGACAAAAACACTTGTAACCTCGTCTATGGTGACCCATATTCCCAGCTAGGTAACTATATGGAACCAATTTTCTACTAAAAGTAGCGCCTCCCTATTAATTTTCAACGAGCAATTCGATCCGATTAAGACTAAAAAAAAATAAAATTGAGCACACGAATTTCAAGATTGGTCTGCTCAAACGAGCAAGTGGGGGCATGTTAAGGGATAAAATTTCACGTCGAATAAAAATGAAAATATAGACCAATTTATAAGAGTTTGGACTACTTCTCTTGATAAGTTTGACAAATCTTAACACTCCCAAATGAAGTCATCCCTATAAGGGTGTTTGATCCGATACCAACTTTAACAACCACATTGGTTAGGTATAGCTTACCTTTAAAACCGTCTTGCAAGGGGACGAACTATGCCTTATCCCAGCGGCGTGTGATACAATTGGGATCAGTAGAGCATATTTGGGAAATCTTAAATTTCAATTTAAGCTCGTTAAACACATTTTTTTTATTGACACATCTTGTGGGATCACAACTTATTGCTCATCTATTATTCACACATATACTTGAAATCACTACCAAATTCTTTCCCTCTTCTAAAAGGAAAAAAAAAAAAAAAAAAAAGTTAAAAAAAAAACAAAAA
>CAIGRT010069615.1:0-10735 GCA_903798405.1 Fraxinus platypoda | reverse complement strand
TGCAATACAAATTTCTCAATATAATTTTCATCCATTTATTACGAAATCTTATATGGAATATGACATACTTTTTTTTCGAAATTTTACATCTGAAAAAGTCACATCACGTGTAAATTTTCGGATGCAAAATTACATGGGGTATGATTTTTTTTAACGTAAATTTTCGATTGTAAAATTTTTCTCAAATTTTTTGCAAGTTCGATTGTGCCCCCTAACTTTTGAGCTCTGCGTCAGCCCCTAGTAGCTAGGTCTTATTAGTGAATTATATTGTTTATGTTCGTTAGGTTGACTCTTATATAAATAATGTGTTGTGCATATAAATATATCATTTCACGATTATGATTACAAAATCATGCAATGATGAGCCAATAATTTTTATCCATTACTATGATACTGTAATTCACGTTATTCATTATGTCTTGTACAAAAAAAACATGTCATATATGTGACACATGATCGTCTTAAGACTACAGTTATTTATTCGTGTTAAGTCTAATATGCCATGTTCGCGATATTCATGCATTTATGTATGTGGGTGACTGCTTGTATATGTAAGAAGTCAATTATGCCAATCACAACATTTCGTGCTTCGAAATTTTTACGTCCACTATATTCTATTCACTAGACATGCAATTTGTTCATTTCATTGTTTACAACATTTCAGGTAGCTACTATTGTCAAATGGTTGACATGAGTTCAAAAATGATGTTAGAATTTGGATGTGACTCAAATTTCTTGTTGAAGTAATTGAAGTGTACGTCAAGAAGAATTCAGTTTGAAAAGTTATTGGAATCCTATATCAAGTTGAAGTTATATTTTGAAAGCCGGGGTGGAGAAAACAACTTGGAACAAAAAAAAAAAAAAATGGCAAAACCCGGCGCCACGTGTACCTGTTCAAGTTTTTCGCGTTTTTATCACCTTTTTCGTTTTGGATTCGATTTTTTGGCATTTTATTTCATCAACAACTCTACTAGGAGTGTTTGGACATCCCCTACATATTCCCTATAAATATTAGGCTCTTCTATATAATTTTATAATGTGAGAAAAGAGATTACTAGAACTTTATGATCAATTGTATATTTCTCCATTATTATTGGTGCAATAAAATCTCATAATTCCTCTACCATATTTTTTTGTCTTCTTTTATTCTTTTGTTTGTGATCAAATATTTCATTATTGTGTCATATAAATTCAACATTTTAATCCGGTGTTTGGCTTCATATCAAGTGGTATCGAGTAATACGTGATCCTTGAATTCCAACAATTGGTATAAGAGATTATTGGCATAATTAACACAACAAGTGGTATCATAGCGATTATGGTATCTTATTTGTTTCGCAACAAGTGGTATCAGAGCGCCGGTTCAGCAGTTTCACAAGAGTGCAGGGTTTGATTTGTTCGAAATTTTTTGTTCATGATGACTTCCATGAAGTATGACATTCCGCTTTTGGATCGGAGTACTAGATTTTCGCTATGGCAGGTTAAAATGAGTGCAGTACGTACGCAGGATTTGGATGATGCGGTGTTGGGAATTGACAAGATGCCCGCAACTTTGACCGAGGAGGAGAAATTACGGAAGGATAAGAAGACAGTTTCTCACATTCATCTTCATCTATCGAATACCATTCTTTAGGATGTTTTGAAGGAGGGTTCAACAACTGCTTGAAATTGGAGCAATTGTGCATGACTAAAAGTCTTACAAGCAAGTTACATCTCAAGCAGCGTTTATACTCTCATCGAATGGCAGAAGAATGATAATTGGAAGATCACCTGGTTGTATTTAAAAAGATCGTCCCTGATTTGGAAACTTTGAAAGTATTATCCTCTCATCGAATAGCGGAAGGAGGATCATTGGAAGATCACCAGGCTGTATTTAAAGAGATCGTCGCTGATTTGGAAACTTTGGAAGTAGAGTATGATGAAGAAGATTTGGCCTTGATCCTATTGTGTTCGTTGTCCGCTTCTTTTTCTTCATTTAGAAACACGATATTGTATAGTCGTTATACTCTCACCATAGAGGAGATGTATGATTCTTTGTTTTTAAAAGAGATTATGAAGCATATGGTTTCAGAGGTTAGAGATGAAAAATGCCTTGTTGCTCATGGTGGTTCTGGAAGGGGCATATCGAAATCTAAGTTCAGTGATCAGATTTCTAACTTCTGCAAGAAAAATGGGCATTTAAAGAAGGATTGCTTCAAATTGCAGAATAAAGAAATGTTGGCTGCAAGTCTATTTGTGAAGCAATCAGAGACTTCAGGTGAAGCAGACTTCGCAGAGAACATTGTAAGTAAGGGAGATCTCTTGACTATTTCTAACATCGAGTCTAAACCAGAGGAGGANGGAGATCTCTTGACTATTTCTAACATCGAGTCTAAACCAAAAGAGGATTAGATTCTGGATTTAGCTTGTGTATTTCATATATGTCCCAATAAGGACTTGTTTACTACATATGAAACTGTTTCCAAATGTGTCGTGGTTATGAGAGACAACACACTTTGTCGGGTTGTTGGAATTGGTACGGTTAGATTGAAACTATTGGATAGGACAATTAGAACACTTGGTCATGTTCGACATGTTCCGAATTTGAAGAAGAATCTCATCTCGTTGTCTATCCTTGATTCAAATGGGTCTGAGTTCTTCTATGGATGTGGAGTTTTGAAGGTTTGTAAGGATACACATGTTGTATTAGAGGGACATAAAATGTCTTAGTTATACATCTTGCAGGGACGTGCAGAATCTAGAAGGATTAATTAGCACAGGTTCAGTACCGTGGTGAATATTTAGTTTAGTATACAATACGTTTATGAGCTCGTAAATGGTCAAATTTGAAGAATACTACTCAGTGGAGTTCAGGAGATATAGATAATGCCGTTTTGCCACCATCATATATGGTGCCATTGTATTCAATTGCTAGGGACGGATACAGTGGTAAAAGATATATTGATGCCGATTTTGTTGAGCATGCTTTCAGCGTAGTAGAAGGTGTACCATTTAGCAATAGGCCTTTTTTAAAAACATTTGAGTTTGATTCTGCTTTGGGGTGTGTTACAGTCCAGTTTGGTGAATTTTAAAATCGTTATGATTTTTTGAATATCTGAGATAATTCTACAGAGTGGTGTTTGGATTCATTGGAAGATGTGGGGTATTTTGTGTTTGGTTGGAGAAATCAGTTTTAGTTATTGTCAAAGAGTCAGTTCATTCCATGCAGACGAATTTTCTTCTCCAGGTGAAGAAAATTTTGGAGATTTGTTCGTTGTAGTGAAATTCGTATCAAGATAGAGATTGTTAAAATTTGGGTGTGACCTGAATTCCTTATTGAAGTAATTGAAAAATTCTAATTGAAGTGTATGTCAAGAAGAATTTAGTTTGGAATGCTATTGAAATCCTATATCAAGTTGAAGTTTTATTTTGGAAGCTCATTGGGAGTTAGAAATTGGTATGGACTTGAAGAAGAGTTCGGGATGGAAAAAACAACTTGGAAAAAAAAATAAAAATTGGCAGAACGCCCAGCGCTGTGGCGCCACCTGTACCTGCTCTGATTTTTCTCGTTTTTCTCTCCTTTTTCGTTTTCTACTCGATTTTTTGGCATTCTACTTCATTAACAACTCTATTATGATTGTTTGAACGTCCACTACATGTTCCCTATAAATATTAGGTTCTTCTATACAATTTCATAATGTGAAAAAATAAATTACTAGAACTTCAGGATCAATTGTATATTTCTCCATTATTATTGGTGCAATAAAATCTCCTAATTCCTGTCATATTTTTTTGTCTTTTTTTTATTCTTTTACTTGTGATCAAATACTTCATTATTTTGCCATATAACTTCAATATCTCAATTCGGTGGTTGGTTTCATAACAAGTGGTATCGAGCAATACGTGATCTTTGAATTCTAACAATTGGTATCAGAGATCCTGGGCATAATCAACACAACAAGTGGTATTAGAGCGATTCTAATATCTTGTTTGTTTCGCAACAAATAATATGACATATGATGGTCCAATAATTGACGACCTTTGTGTTGTGAGAGTCACAAAAATGTAAAAGTTATTTCGTTCTTATAATCATAGGGTGAATGATATTTTATTAATTAGTTTACGAAAATACTTTGATACAAGCTTAGTTCCTATTAATATCTTTTGCGCTATATTTTATTACTGTTAGCTGGTACAAATTGATTTAAAATATTTTCCCGAATTAATTTTATTACATCTTCGAAATACAAATTTTATTATATATTATAGATATCCATGGTATTTGACATTATTTACGTCATTGGTGATAAATAGGAGAAAATAATCATGAAAAACAGTTCCGCATAGCATATGAAAGATGGTTACACATTTAAGAATATGAATTCTGATCATTTACTTGTTTTCGCTTCTCTTGTAACAAATTGTTCATTTTTGCCTTTTCATCTCTAATGCTATATTGTACGTCAAGATGTTTGGAAAGTGTGTATGAACGGTTTTAATAATAAATAGATGAAAATGAGTGATGAACATAGTACTTGTGGGTCTTTCGGATAAAAAATGGTTTAAGTATTTATAAACAGTTTATAAACCTGAGCCAAACATTTAAAAGATTAACTTTGTGAACTTAATACAGTAAATATAATTAACATTTCAAGCGTAAATCAACATATTGAGATGTTTTGGAAAATCTTAATTACAATTTAAGTGCCCATGTTTGTAAATGTTTATAGTTGATTATAAGTAATGAATTCAGAAGAAAGTGCGATTAAAAAATAAGTAAAAGTTGTGAGTTCTATAAGATCTGTTTAAAAATTAGAATTTGACTAATTTACGATCAATCATAAATGACAATTGTATTCACATATTTCCTAAGCACCCTTTACTAACAACTTATTATTCACATTTTTTATAGATCTCAATATTTATAAGTACTTAAAGATATCACTAAACAAGCACTAAATAGAATTCTAAACAGTTTTGAGTTATATTTTGCACCGGCGAATATTTGTTCCATGGAGGAAAATCTATCCGACGAAAATGTTGCATTTTTATAAAGCATAAATTGAACTTGCTATAAGAAACTATGGATGTGTTTGACACCCATTTTGGAGAAAAAATAAATTTTGGAATAGTGATTGATAGAAGAATGTGTCATGTGTGGTTAAAAAGTAATAAGAATTTTTGGGTTTATGTGTAATATTATTTTATTGATAGAACGTGTGGTTGAAATGAAGAAAGAGAATTAGAAGAAAATGGGTGTCAAACAAAAATTTTTAGGGCATGTTCTCTTTGCTGTTTTCAGGCAATTTTCAGTTTTCAGTTTTCGAAAATACTGAAAACACGTTTACTTACCTATTTTCAAAAGCGAATTTTCAAAAACGAGTTTAAAATTTACAAAGAAAACGAAAAACACCAAAAAAGTCGTTTTGGCCATTTTCAGTTAAAACCAAGCCCAAAATTGATTTTTTTTATTTTTGAAAATAATTTTTCAAAATGACAAAAAGAACACATTTTTAGCAATCTTAAAATGGACACTCGAAACACAAAACTCAAAATGAATTCAAAACTAAAAACTGAAATACGAAGACAACATTCCCTTAATCTTTTACAATGCCATCTTATTCTTAGTTACAAAATACAACCTTATGTTCCTAACCATATCCCAAGTAGATTTTAGGGAAGCTGAACAATCACAAAGAGCAAAAATTGCAATCCAGTGCCCCATACTCATCTTGGCATAAGCTCAAGTACAAGCCGTCTGCTTAAACAGAGTAGTACTTTATTCACTTCTGGAATTGACAGATGAGATGGGACCCAAAAGTATGTATCCAGTTCAGAATCAAGTGACAAATCAGAGTAATCAAGTGGTCAGAAAATAAAGAGTGTGTCACACAGGAACACCCTTTGATGCCATTTCGATTGATGAGACTAGACTTCTGTCATAATACCAGAATCCGTGTCAAGTGTCAACACCGTTAGATTTTCGGATTATGTAAAAGACAAGTTGTTACCTTGTCACTCTTTGTCTCACTTTTCAGTTTGTACGATAACTTTGACTGTTCCCGTCCAATATCTCGTTTGGCTCAATATTATAATTTTTGAAATAATATTTTTTTAGAATAAGTGATTAAAAAAATATATATTTGATTTATATATAATATTATTTTATAGAAAATGTGTAAAAGAGAGAGAAAAACATATTATAAATTAATTGGGGCCAAACGGACTCGCATGATAAAATAAGAGTGATATTATTTAGTACCACTAATGTGAAGTATTAATAAAGATAAAAAAAATTCATGTTATTAAATAATAAATTCATTTAAATATAATATTACGTGATTCGTTTAATTGAAATTATCAAGTGTGATTAATTAGATTGATATTTTAACATTACTTATTCTAAATATCATTGTTCTTAAAATAAACGATTAATGATGGGAGTATGCTTAGCTACGAAAGTGAGGTGTCAATCTAAGGCATAGGTATCAATGTCGATCCCGCTTAGCCCTGGTTAGATAATCATTATTTTAAAACTCTTTATTCTATATATTTATTTTTAACTACACATTCACATAATAAATAAATAAAATATTATGCATGTAAATCCAAAAAATTTCTTATTTTTTAACCACATTTTTTTAAAAATTCATTATTCAAAATTTTATTTTTGCCAAATAATGACCATCGAACAGTGGCTTAATTTGAAAGAGAAATAAGCATCTCTTTTAAGTTATATATTTTTGGGTCCGTTTGATAGGCAAATGTGAAAAAAAAATTTCAATTTCATATTAATTGGAAAATAAAAACTCACCAAATTCATATGAATTCGTTTTCCATGAAAACAAAGAAAATACAGTTTAAAATGGTTGTACCTTGAAATTCGATTTTCATTTTCATGTTGCAATTAAATGGTCAAATTGAAATTCGTTTTCTTCGGATGTGACATTTTTCATTGAATTCATTGCAATCAAACATGACGTTAATGTTTATACAATGAACAAGATTAATCGGGCTATTACACATGAATGGTTGAACTTGATTGTCTAGCACGATCCTCCTATTATAGCATTTAACCCGTGAAATGCCCAAGCCGACCCATTTTAACGGATCATATTGCTTTAAGCCTAAACAATACAATTGATTTTGATACCACTATTTCAAACAATATACCATAAATCTAGGAGATTGAAATTTTTCTAAATTCCAAATACACGACAAACTAGATTTTATTAAGAATAAATTTGAAATTAATTATGTTATTTTCATTGTCACTCCATTGTAAAAAAAAATAGATAAAAATGATTCTGAATGTCAATGCAATTTAGAAATTGGACATAGTATATTAATATAGGGTAAATGCACAAAACGTCTCCACATTTCACTGTTATAGTGAAAAACGTCATTACCTTTCCATTTTTGACATTTTTATTTTTATTTTCACATTTCATTGCGCAAAATGTTATCTTCATCTGTTTTCTCAATTAAAAATTGTGGAATAACAAATATACACTTCTCTTTGAATAAAACAAAAAAGAAAAAGAAAAAATTAATCGCAATCATAGTCCAAAATTTTAAAAAAAATGCTCAAATGAGTCCCCAAATAAATTATTAAAAGGGTAATTAGTACATAATACTCATATCTTTCACTATTATAGAGGAAAACTTCCATGCCTTTTATTTTTTTTTGGCATTTTCACCATTAATTACACATTTGATTGCGCAAATCATCTTTTCTATTAATTTTCATCCAATTTCTCAATAAAGAGTTGTGAAATGATGAATATATCATCCTATTTTTTTAAAAAGTAAATTAAAGATTTTTTTTTAGTTTCTAATTTTTTTTAATAATTTATTTGGGATTCTTTTGCACTTTTTAATTTTTTTTAATAAATTTAATTGAGACTCGTTTGCATTTTATTTATATAAAAAAATAATTTCTATTTTTTTAATAATTTATTTGGGGTTTGTTTGCACTTTTTTTTATAAAAATTTGAAACTATGGTTGCAATTAATTTTAAAATTTTTTTTATTTAAATAGGAGGACATTTATCATTTCACAGCTCTTTATTAAAAAATTGGATGAAAATGGATATAAAAGATGATTTGCGCAATCAAATGTGTAATTAAGGGTGCAAATTTTTTTTTTAAAAAAAAAGAAGAAGAAGAAGAAATAGACGTTTTTCGCAATAATAGTGACATGTAGGAACATTATGTACTAATTATCTTTTTAATAATTTATTTGAGACTTATTTGCACTTAAAAAAAATAGGACTATGGTTGCAATTAATTTTAATTTTGTTTTTGTTTTATTTAAAGATAAATGTATATTCGTCATTTCATAATTTTTAATTAAAAAAATAAATGAAAATGACCTTTTGCGCAATGAAAGATAGAAATAAGGGTAAAAATACCAAAAATAAAATAAAAGGTAAAGACGTTTTCTACAATAGCAGTGAAATGTGAGGACGTTATGTGCTAATCACCAATTAATATAATAAATCAAATATGATTAAAATAATATTTAATTGAATTTATCAATTATGTTGCTAATTTTAATATTTTATGGTGTCGTAAAATTCTCGACATATTGTATTGTTGACCAAATTTTGACGAGTAAAATATACAAAACTCTCACAACAACAACAACAACAACGACAATAATATTTATTTATTTTAGATTTATGCATTTTAAACACATTTACAAAGTGGCCAAATTTTTTGTGAGCAAAAATTCATCTTCTAAACAAAGAAATACAAAGGAGATTAAAGAGTTGAAGAAACTTAATCACAACAAATTCTAGATTTCGAAACTCGAACTCATTTCAAATATCGAATTCTTTGCCGAAATCTCGTAAATTCCAGAATAATGGGCAAACTTGGATCCCACAATTCATAGTATGTAATCCTTAAGCAAAAATTCGAGATTTGCAACTTCCTATACATCTTGAATTCCCAAGAAAGTTGGATAAATTTTCGTTCCAAAAATGTGTAGCTTGGCTCTATGAAACAAAAATTTGGGATCAATATCTAATTACAAACGTCGAATTTTTGACAATTTATCGAAAACTCTAGACAATTGGATAAATTTAGGTTTCCAGAATTCAAAGTTTGTCGTCTTGAAGTAAAAAAAATCGAGCTTTGGAACTTATTAGAAATCTCGAATTTTCTATCAAATCTTGAATTTACGTATATGATAGCAATAAATTTTGCACCATTATTTCGAGGTTTGTTGATGCAAGGACAATTCTAGAAATGTAACTCCAATGAAATCTCTCTCTCTCTCTCTCTCTCTCTCTCTCTCTCTCTTTTTATTAGATGTTAAAGTAAAAAATTATAATCTACTGTACAGATATGGAAATGAGATTGGTCATACTGTCAACCGTGGTCCCAATATTTGTTTTGAATAGTATTAAATTAAAAGAAATATAATTTATTCATTTATTATATTTGATCGTATCTAGTCTAATATGAGATACAAGCTTTGTAGTTAATCTTGATACACTAAATTAAAATAGAAACGAGTTCATGGTACCAAATATGCCTTTAATTGTGCAGTTTTGAGAAAATTGGACTATTGATTCTTTACCTATTATTGTTAAAATTTGAGTGTGACCCGAATTCATTGTTGAAGAAATTGAAGAATTCTAATTGAAGTGCACGTCAAAAAGAATTCAGTTTGGAATGCTATTGGAGTCCTATGTCAAGTTGAAGTTCTATTTTGAAAGCCTAATGAGATTTGGAATTTGTTTTGGATTCGATTTTTTGGTATCATATTTAACCAACAACTCTACTAGGAGGGTTTGGACATCCCCTACACGTTCCATATAAATATTAGACTATTCTATACAATTTTATTGTGTGAGAATAGCGATTACTAGATTTTTAGGATCAATTGTAATATTTCTCCATTATTGTTCATGAATCAATAAAATCTTCTAATTTCTCTGTCCTATTTTCTTATCTTATTTTATTCTTTTGCTTTTGATCAAATATTTCATTATTGTGTCATATAGCTTCAACATCTCAATCTGATGGTTGGTTTCACAACAAATGGTATCAGAGCGATTCTGATATCTTATTTATTTCATAACTGATATCAAAGTCTAGGTTCAGTAGTTCCGCAAAAGCACATTGTTTGATTTGTTCAAAGTTTTTGTTCGTGATGACTTCCATGAAGTATGACATTCCGCTTTTGGATCTTAACACTAAATTTTCGCTATAGCAGGTTAAGATGGGTGCAGTACTCGCACATGTGAATTTGGATGATGCGTTGTAGGGAATGACAAGATACTCGCAACTTTGACCACGAAGGAGAAATTACGGAAGGATAAGAAGACATTTTCTCTCATTTATCTTCATCTATCGAATACCATTTTTTAGGACGTTTTGAAGGAGGGTTCAACAGCTGCTTTATGGTTAAAATTAGAGCAATTGTGCATGACTAAAAGTCTTACAAGCAAGTTGCATCTCAAGCAGCATTTGTATTCTCATCGAATGACAAAAGGAGGATCATTGAAGGATCACATAGCCGTATTTAAAGAAATCGTCGCTAATTTGAAAATTTTGGAAGTAAAGTATGATGAAGAAGATTTGACCTTGACATAATGTGTTCGTTGTCCGCTTCGTTTTATTCATTTAGAGACACGATCTTATATAGTCGTGATACTCTCACCATTGAGGAGGTTCATGATGCTTTGTTTTCAAAAGAGAAGATGAAGCATCTGGTTTCTGAAACTAGAGACGGAGAGGGCCT